>JAVJIF010031578.1:0-148545 GCA_038442645.1 Agave tequilana | reverse complement strand
AGCGGGAAGCCCCCTTCAGAGTCGAGGCGGAGCCCCTAGAATTTTTTTTTTTTGAGATCGACCTTTTGCAGATCTCGTTTTGCTCGTGCTCACGATGAGTTTTGCTTATGTTCAGATCTAGTGGAAAGCATTAGGGAACATGCGATGTTAGTGGACGGGGGGTCTGATGATGATGGTGATGTTGATATGAAGATCGCGACCCATAATCGCAGTCCTATGTGAGGACTGGCTCAAAAATAGGCATTTCGTGAGGACTGCGATCATGATCGCAATCCTCACAAAAAATCAAAAATAGAGCATTTTGTGAGGATTGTGACCATGACTGTGACCATGGTCACAGTCCTCATAAAGACTCAAATATAAGACATTTTGTAAATATTGTGATCATGATTGCAGTCCTAATAAAGAGGACTGTGATCATCTTGCAAACTTATAAAGACTGAAAAACATAACATTTTTTGTGAGGACTGTGATCATGATCGCAGTCCTTATAAATAGTGCATTTTATGAGGACTGTGATCATAATCGCAATCCTCAGAGATAGGGTTGCAATCATTTTGTGAGGCGATCATAGTAGCAGTCCTCAGAAATAAAGCATTTTTGTTAGGACTATGATCGTCACAGTCCTCTATATTGTAATCATTTTGTGAGGACTGCAATCATAGTCGCAGTCCTAAAATAGAGCATTTTCGAAGCGTTCCGCTTTTTTTACGCGATTACTTAAGGGCATTTTCATCTTTCACCACTGATGAACGATTCAGTGTTTGACATGTGGGCGCACATCCTTACTTTAAAAAAGGAGGTGGCTGAAGCGAAAAAATTATGAAGCTGAATTTTTTTTCTAATTACGATTTAGCATAGTGGGTGTAGCAAAATTTCCTTTTCTTTATTTTGAGGATTGTTGGCAAGAGAGGAGTATTTATTATCTTGAGCAAGAGTAAGCATATGATTCTCTCGGGCTTGAGAACAATCATTGTACCCACGAGACACCAAAAGAAATAAATTTGACACTACTGATTTGTGGTGTCAGATCAAAAGACCGATGGAATCCAATAATAGTGTGGAGTCTATCGATTAATCAAATTTTTACGTCGCAAAATCGGAAAGATATTGTTGAATTTGTTGTAATTTGACAATAGTTATATTAGAATCGACCGGAATCGGAATGGAATCGGACGATATATCAGCCGAGTCTAGACGATTCTGACTATTCTGATTCCGACCAATTCTCCTAATTCTGATTTTAAACCACCTATTATGTCTCGGTGTCGGCCGATTCCATATAAATCGGCCAATTCATATTGAAATCGGTCGATTCTTTGATCCATGCTTAAAATCACCCAAAGCCATCATATCCCTCCTCCTCTTCACTTAACATAAATCACTCAAAGCCCTAACTATTATGCACCCGTATGCCCAACTCATCAAACCCTTTTCCCCTCCCTTTCCCAAGAACATACAGACATTAAGTTAAACTTTCCTTTACGTGATCTGGGTTTCAACTTTCTAGATCATTCAGTGATTTAAAACAAAAAAATGCTTTAGTATATATTAGCGAACCACTAATGTAATTGCCCTCACATCATAGACCTAAAGGATGATTCGACTGTCCAAATTTGTTCCCATGTTTCAGATACTGAGAAATATTTATTTAATAAGAAATACATGAACAGGCAATATTTCAGGACTAATCAGGTTTCAAGGCATTATTAGCACCGTAGGATGTCATGATCAGAACATTACAGAAAGAGAATAAATCTCACACTGAACAAGGTCAGTTGGTCAAAATTTACCAAGTTCAACAGCCAAGCAACTTCATCAAGCATGGTTATCACAATGGCAGTGCACCCCGCTTCGGCAAGTGCAGATCTTAACGAAGATAGCTTCGACGAGACATCTACGCCAGCATACTTAATATCATGCACTCTGATTGGTTTAACAGGAGGTTTTGGCCGTGATCCCCCCCATATCTTGTCCACGAGATTGAAGTCATATATAAAGACCAACTCATGGTTCTTTTGTGAAATTGCTTCTTTCAGTTCCTCTGCTGCATCAGATGAAAACAGAAACTGCTCTAACATTAGATTAACCAAGACTATAGTAGCTCACAGTCGTCCAAATAAATATAAATTTCCGCCTCATGTTATCATAGAAGATAACGGAAGATACTAAATCAAGATTATATGAAACTCACAGGGTCAATGCCGACTCTGCTTCCGGGTCCAGCACATCATTAATCCACTCGATCGTCGTGGGAACACCAAAATTGCCACTCCGCATGAGAATCCAATCCTTCCTCAATTCCTTCTCGCCTACTCAACACACATACATACAAATTATCAACGCCCAAATTGGAAAATTAGCCCCCAAAAAAAAAGTCAACTTTCGACCACCTGAAGGAAATATCGGCCATCCGTCCAAAGGGCGGCTTTGTCTCTGGTGACGACGGCAGTGCCGGCGCTGCCGGTGAAGCCGGAGATGAAGGCGCGCCTCTGGAAGCAGTCGGCGATGAACTCGCTCTGGTGGGCGTCCTGAGAGGGGACGATGTAAGCGTCGATGCCGAGGCCAGGGCGAGAGAAGAGATCCCTGAGGGCCGCGAGCTTGTCGTCGGCGGGGAGAGGTGGGGCCGAGTGGTTCTTTCGGAGCTCGGAGGAGGGGCGGGCGGTGACGGGGTTAGTGGGGGTTGATTTGGAGGAGGCGGAGGCGGAGGCGGCGGAGCGGATGGAGAGAGGGCGAGGGCGGGTTGAGTGGAGGTTGTGGAGAAAAGGAAGGGGAGAGGGAGGGAAGGAGAAGAAACGGAAGGCTCGAGGGGGGCGGCGGAGGAGGGAGGAGGGGAGGAGAGAGAGGGGTGTGAGGGAGGTGGATTGCATGTTGGGGAAGAAGGGCCGAAGAGGGAGGGAGGGAGGGAGATAAGGGGGAAGGGAGTGAGGTGGGAGGTTTCTTGAATTTGGGTGGGTTTTTTTTTTTTTTTTTAAGGGGAAATTGAAAATGATCGCTTGTCTCCTTTTTCTCTTTGTTTTTCCCGTGCTATTTTTTTTTTTTTTTTTCAGTTCCTATTTGTTCAGACTGGATCCCACAATTGTATTAAAAAAAATTTAAGAAAATCACAACTCCTCTGAAAGTTTAAATTTAGATCTCACATTTATTTTTTATGAAACATAACTCACTTGAAAATTTTAAAGAATGAATGTCACTAAGAATAACTGTTACAATACTAATAAGAAATTTTTCGCCCTATAACTATCGTATCACCGCTGCAAAATCACCTTCAATTCATGCATTCTAAAATTCTATATACAAAATATAATACACCTATTTGAATCACTTCACATGTCGCAAAAAAAAAAAAAAAACTCAATTTCTTATACCGTTAATCCTATAAAGTATTCAGCTCTTAGCTAGAAAAACAATTCTCGATCATCTCCATCAAAAACAACACCACAAACCACACAAAACACAAAAGTATTTTAACATGTCCAAGAAATTGATCTTAAACTTCACCGTTGCACAGAAATATCATGTTTAGCTGCAATATTTTCACACTTCTTTGCCCCCGTGTGGAGACTAAAGAGCTAAAAGCTCTGGTTTGAAAATGCAAGATAATTCACAATCACACTTCTTTCTCTTGTATGAAAATCAAATCAGAGTCATAAGCTCTAGTTTAAAAAATCAACTGAACTAACAACCAACGAAATCAATAGCCCAGAGGCCCAGAGAGGAAGAAAGAACAGTTTGCATTGCTCATTGCATTCCTAAAATCTCAAGTTTTTTGTTTACAACGGTAATTGTTTTACGGAGGTCAGTTCCCATCACCTTCCTTTGGCCGTAGATACCAGACTTCAGTTTCCATAGTTTTTCCTCACTCCCAACGAAGGCCTCTCTGTTTTTCCTTCTTCTTTGATGTGTGAAAACCATAAAAAAAGATAGCCATCCAGACATTCAGCCATGCAAGAGCTAACTGATTTCTATTCCCTTACAACTGTATCTTTGCAACAGTTCAGCTGATAAGCCGGTCACATAGTACTCTATTTCGTGCAAGCAAAATATCAAGAAAGACATCAAGTAACTAAAATGAGTTTAAACAATCGTTGTTGCAAAAATGTGAGGAATAATATTCATCAGTAGTCAGAACATTTCAAAATGGCACCAATGCAAGTATGCTTTCCCCACCCAGCAGGCAGGCAAAAAATAAACCTGCCTCCGCCGATTCAATAACTTTAATACTTTGTCGTCTATACACAAAAGAATGCGGGGGGATTTGATGCAGACATTGGGCTTCAATAGCGAGCAACTGTAAATTGTTTAGATCCACCGTACTCAGAAAGTAGCAGGCATCAATAGTTATTTGCTTGCAGATGCTTCCTATTTAGCTTTTGATCACTTCAAGACGTCTTGCTCTTTATCTCCAGTTCTTGCTGCCTTTTCAAATATCTCTGTGCAGTAGCCGTGACTATCTTAAAGAAGAAGTTCAGGATCATAAGCCATATCACAGTATTCCAAACCAAAGTGAATGACAGGTTCCACTGTTTTGCCTGCAGATAAAAAATGAGATGGAATAAGTGCAGAAAATACCTCAGTTAAGTGCAGAAAATATTTTTACGAACAAAAATGAGATGGAATAAGTAATCAGGCCCAAAAAGAAGAGGATTAAGATTCACTTCTGGATTTGCAGAAGTTGATAAAGCAATTGAGCGCACAAGCCAGATGGATGGTAGAATTGCTGCTTCACCAATCATTTAACTTAACAGCAATATTGTCAGACAGTAACAGAATATGTGTAACATGTGAATGATGTTATTTGCATGAACTACTCTGAGAAACAACTAAACTGGGGTAAAGGTGAAGTTCTGTCAAAAGCCACAGTGAAGATAAATTCAAGATCATACATGCACATGACAGCTTAACGAAATTGATGAGGCCTTACCTTGGCATCTAATGGTGCATTATCTGAAACTCGAGCTGATAAGAACTTCTGCTTGAGTTTGTGTAATTTGGCCATGATGGTCGGAAGCATGGAAGAGAATCCGGGGATGTGATCAAGCACCCAAATGAACTCATTCTCAACCCATTGAAAAAGTTGATTGTTGCAGACTGAGATGATGAAAATGGTCTGCAAAAGAATAACAAATTACTGATAAACCAAAAGTAGCTAAGATCAAACGGAGAAAAATGATTTATATGCTAAGCTCAGTGTTTATTTCAAGACTATCCTCTCTGGAGCAACAATTAACATTAACAGAGATTTTCTTGTAATGTCTCTCAACTTTATTCCACCCACCCACCCGCTTAAGGACCAAAGACCAGCAGAATTCATCGACTTCAATATGCTACATAAGTATCAACACCAAAAGATGACAGCAGAACATGCTCACCTGTATGTGAGTCTTAACTATTGCCTTTCCAATCACTGTTGCAAGAAAGAACTTCCAGAAAGGGATTCCAAATTGACCACACATGATACCAGCAAGGTCAAATAACGGATTTGGGACCTAATAACATGGAAGCAATTGGAAAAAATAAGACTCTTCTTCATTGAATGCCAAAGAAAAAAGTTAAAAAAAAAAAAAAAAAACAAATCAATGTCAAGAATGCAACAGAAATAATCACAATGAAAGTTCATCTAACAAAGATTGAAAATTAAGTACTAAGCAACTTAGCCAAGATGCCAATTTTGTAATTACCTTTGACAGGTAAATTTCTTATAGCACATTTACTTCGGCCCGCTAATAATAATTTCACATGTGAGCATGCAAATCCATCTAATTGCAGAAAATGGATCATCTTAAAATTAAGGGATGGAAGTAACCTACGGCAGCCAACAGCAACAAAAACAGAGTGCATTCATTGCAAAAGATTATGACAATTGACTTATCACAAGTCTATAAAAGTTTGCATTTAACATCCAACTTAAAATTTAAATATCTCAGTTTCACATTCTTATTGAAGATATACAGCCTTCTATGAGATCATGTGTGTGTGAAAACTCATCACAAACATGAATACTGTAGAATGGCAGAGACTTAACAGAAGATGCTACTTCCTTTGATGCATACATTCCAACAATCATCATCAGAACTTCCTGAATTCAGCCATCGAAAATTTTCCCAATAGAATTAGGAGCCATATTAAACAAAAGTTGAATTAACTTTAGAGGAACCAGTGAAGAACTGCTTTCAGCAGAATATCACCCAATGTAGAATTCCGTGTCTATTCATATAACTATAATGCATCAGGTGGAATAAGATGAGATCTTCTGATACTTCAGACGCTACAAGACACAAGTCTACCAACATTCCCTTTTTCTCATATTATTGTAACAATCAGGCAGGAGGCAGCCCATTGTGTGGTAAGGCAGCAAAAGAATAACTGAGCATTCCAAACTGAAATCCCCCACACAACCATCTACATTATGTATGGCTCAAGGCCCCTCAGCAGCGGCAGATTGAACACAAGGTTGCTGCAAACGTCTAAGCTGATATCTTATAAGAAGGGAATAGGAGTAATTTTTTATCCTATGCATTCACCTTTAGGTTTACTGCAGGCAAATATTAACGAAAATATCAACAAGGCAAAACTTGCAGCAGGCAATTGTAGTGATTGGGAAAGAAAACATTCTTTCTGATAACAACAACACGTGCACATGATCAGAGGCGGCTCAATCTATAAAGAGGTCTTAGGCGAAAGTTTTAAATGGGCCCTTTTAAAATATACTTTAAATAAGTAATTAATATTAACTAATATTTTATGTAATCAATATTTTATTGAAAAATAATTCTTCTAGCATTTGAGATGCAAAATTTTTAATCAAGTTTTTATATTCAAGTTTTGCTAACGTATCTTTTCTATAGAGCAGTTGCAAATCCTGTCGTCAGTCTGGGGCTTGGGCGACGGAGGTGGTGAAGAACATGACAGCACACACACAGAGAGTTTTAATTTTGAGAAATTCTCTATTTATAATTAAACAGTTAGGGAGAGTGGAAGAAACGATCTGAAGAAGTGGAAGAGACTCCTCTCTAATTATAATTAAATAGTTATAGGAAGTGGAGGATATTAGCTTGGGAAAGTGGAAGAGACTCGTGCTTTTCCTCATAATATAAAAAAAGGAGGGAAAAAAATCAAAAAAGCGTGGATGATAGGATTTGAACTCACGCAGGCAAAGCCTACTAAATTTCTAGCTATGCCTGATAACCACTCCGGCACGCCCGGTTGAACAAACAAAAAGAATTTTGTATATTTTATATTTCTTATTTTAGTAAATACTAATTTAAACTATTATTTTGGAGGCCACACTATATTTGGGGCCCTAGGCGACCGCCTCATTCGCCTAGGGGTTGAGCCGCCCCTGCACATGATGATTGTGTCACAGAGGATGTAAAGCCATTAAGTTATGGCTGGAATTAGCCACTATCAGCCGGAAACCATTCAAAGATTTGGATTTAGATGTGTTCCAATGACGGCAAATTTTAGGAAATGCCATGAACTTTAAGGGTTCTCTATGAAAATTACCAGACTTTTTTTTCCAAATAACACCCAACGCCATCATCGACAGTCTTAAAGGACAATTTTACCCTCTTTGTTTTCAGAGAGATCATAACTCATTGTATTCCATATTTGGGGTTAAAAACAAAAAAAGAAAGAACCTCTTTCAGCCATTGATCTAAGCTACATTGCCATGGAGCTCAAATTATGGCCATGAATGAGTGCAAGAATTGTGGCATCAACCAGAGCCCCATAGCTCGAACCCAAGTCTCGATACGAGCTCCATGACTACGAAACTTGAACCAATGGCCTGGATCTCAACCTTCATGGCCATGGACCGCAGATCTAGACTTGGGTGCGAGCTCCATGGCACTTTAAGGGTTCTCTATGAAAACTATCATAAACTTCATTTTTTTTTAAAAAGAGTACCATGAACTTTTCAGAGGAAACTACCATAAACTTAACGCTTGCCAAATAACCCCCGACACTGTCATCAACAGCCTTAACAGACAAGTTTACCCTTTTTATTTTCACAAAAATCCTAACTCCTTTGATTTAACACAGAGAAAAAAAAGAAAGAAAAGCAACCCTCTTTTGGCCATTGATCTGAGCTCCATTGCCACGGAGCTCAAATTTGTGACCATGAATGTATTTGAGAATCATGGCAGGAATAAATGGCCCATAGCAACTAATATGGATATGAGATCCATAACCATGGATCCCGAATCAACAATCTGCGTCTCGAGCTCCATGGCCATGGAGCTCAATTCTAAACTTAAGTTCAAGCTCCATGGTCATGGGTTGAGCTCCATGGCAACGGCGCCATGGGTTGAAATTATAAGTATTTTTTATTTAACTTTTTGCTTTTAGGGGACACTTAATCATTAAATAGAATTTGATGTTTGAAGATGTATAAATTTATATGTAAAATTGATTTTTGGCATGAGTATGTGAGGAGAAACAGGGTTTAGGAGGAGATAAAAGAAAAGGACGAAGGTAAATGAAATCACCAAATGAATACAGAAATTAGTATTTGGAAAACAAATTTTATTAATGGAACTTATAATTACTCTGGGAGATAATGTTTATATTGATTGTTAATAAAAATAAAAAATAACTGCATATTGTTAGATTTTACATTAATCATTTTCTTAAAAAATAGTTTATAGGACCAAAAGTAACTAAAATTAATTAGTTAATAACTCTAGAAATTTTTTTTGCAATATATTTTATTCTTAATAGTTATATAATGGTTACAAGAAATACTTTTTATTATTGATGGTTAAAAAAATATTCAAGTAAAATCAATTAAGGGTGTAAGGAACACCAGGAATTCTTTTAAGTTGCAAAAAAAAAGCTTTTTTTAAAAACTATTTCTGGTTTTTTATAATTTTTTAAAGATTAATTTTGAGAAACTACTCTGAACTTTCAGGGCTAATCTTGTCATTAAAACCCACATGCAACTCTTCTGATTACTTATCAAACGGATGGGTAATGGATGATACTTTCTTGAAAAGTTTACATATCCTTTTTAAATAAAAAATAATTTATAGTAGTTTTCTAAAAGAACCCCTAAAGTTAATGGTAGTTTCTTAAAAACTACCGTTTTAATAACAATTGAAAAATATGAAATCATGGAGCATTTGGGAAACTCCTCTTATGTAAATATTTATTATCTCTTAAAAATGAATGCATGATAGAGGAAAATTGTTTCACTATACAATTATTTAATTTCAGAAGTTGAAGAGTCTGTAGTGCAAAATCATTTTTTCTAGAAATTATTTTCTGCCCTAGATTTTGAGTATTTACAAAATTCATCATTTAGTGTGTGCTTGTGCTGTTTGTTAGTACAATTATTTAATTCAGAAGTTATTTGAAGAGTCCAAAGTGCAGAATAATCGTTTTATGTGTGTGTGTTTTGTCAGTACAATTATTTAATTCCAGAAGTTACTTGAAGAGTCCATAGTGCAGAATATATTATTTTTCAGAAATTATTTACTGCCCTAGATTTTTGAGTATTTACAACATCATTTCGTGTATGGGGAGACAGGAAAGAAGGGTGGGGTTGGTTGGGGGCTAGTTATTTGAAGAGTCTCTGGTGGAGACTAATTTTTTAAAACCTATTTTCTGTCCTAGATTTTGAGTATCTACAACATCGTTCTGCGGGGTGGGGGTGGGGGAAATTCAGAAGTTTGCATTTAAATCCCAGATTTTATTGTGAATGGTGACCAGAGATTTATTTCTAATTTAAATCTGTCACAACCCGAACCTCCTACCCAAAGGACAAATAGTTACATTAGATGTAAGGTACAACTATAAAAATATGATTTTCCAAAATAATTGATGACAATTGGACAATTGTATAATTCCTTTTTATCTATGACAGGGTATATAAGTTAATAATGACTTTCATACTCACTAGATATTTAATCATCAAATTTCTAGTCAAACAAAAGAAAATTCTATACTGTGAGTCTCTAAAAATATCACAAAAACCAAGGTGAAGCATTTAAAATAAAAAAAAAGACAATGTAATAGTAATATGAAATGACTGAGACTAAAACCAAGTAGAATCTTTGTTCTTCTGTTTGCGTCTATAAGCATCTAGCATATAATTAAGCATAAACAAACACAATCTTCGATAGGCAATGGACATAACCAGCACTAGCTTATGTATAAAAGTCAAAATAATCTTTGCATTTATTTAAACAACCTTTTATTACTCACATCATCTTACCTAAAACGCATATAACTAACAGGATTAATAACATGAACACCAATTTCCGGCATCATTACATAAACATGGAAGAAATAAACTAACCGAAGCAAGTAGGAAGATTGTAAAAAAGTTCAGATGCTGCGAATGAGTAAGGAGCCAGCGCTTTATTTGCTTTAGTGATGCGGATATAAACCTATCCTCTTTTGATGAAGTAGCATCCAATTCTTCCATGGCCTCTATTTTACTTCCTGATAAACGCGCTGCAAGATATTTGTAGGTTAATTTGAAAATATTTCAAGATCATGACTTAAAATGTAGAGCTATTGTGAGAAAAAAATAAACCTTAAGATTTATAGGGAATTTCAGATTCATGAGTTAACCAGAATATAAGAACATGTTGGGGGTGACCAGACAATCTCTCTTAAGCATTCTAAAGTTATCCAGTTTCATCCCCCACCCACACCCCATAATCTCATTCATCTATTTAGATTCAAATGAATCTAGTTTGGTTATTAAAAGAGAAAAGTTAATGTGTTTAAAATTATGAAGCATATTCTATTATGTTTGGTGATAAGGTCAGAACTGACCTACACTTGCGTTAGCACATTTAGTTAGACGATAATGCTTTGGCTGCAATATCCTTAATTGGTTTTTCTAAGATATATACTCCCCAGATCTTCCTGTTAAGATATAATATATAACCCTCAACCCTCACCACGGTGCAGTTGTAGGAACTTCAAAATAATATCTAACTCAGCTTCAATTCCCACCGGGCATGCACAAAAAGTGGATTTAAAAACAAAAAAATTGCTGCATAGAAAACCCAAGTTTCGGCTATAAAATGGGCGCTCGGCCTGTGGGGCATGTTAGAATATAAATATATAACTCGCACTCCTCACCACAACTTCAGAGTTTTGATGCAATAGTAGCAACTTTAAAACTTCCATAGTTAGGAAGTTATCCTTTAAATCATTCATATTATAAATTTAACCCTCAAATCGTATCATTCTTAGAAAATTACCCTCTACTGTTACTATTGAGGAATAAAAAGAACATATTCTATTGAGTTGACTAAACGTGGATCAAAAAGGACTCAATTACACTCTCCCCAACCCTAGTCTCTTCATTTATTTAAATTTTACTAGACTAAATCCTAGTTTTGTTGTGTCGACATCCCCCCCCCCCCCCCACACCCACACACACACACACACAAAAAAACAATTTAACTCACTCTCTCACAATTATTTTTCCCTTAGCAACTCCCATCACCATGGTCAACCTTCTGCTTATATAGCCATCTACTATATGGTGTCAATAGCACTGATTGAGTTGTGATTGCATCACATGTATCATTGTCCCAGATGGTTCCTTGATTTAAAGAAATTGGTGTTATTTTTTTAATTCAGCACAGAGATTAAGTCCTAAAAGTAACTGAGTTCATCTTGTTTCCATCCCCGACAACGACAAGGTCTCAACTGTCGACGTCGATGGCATGGCACTAATAATAGTCTAATATCAGATCTGGTTCAGGGGTCATATTTTGAGTTAGGGTTGAGGAAATGAGAAAGGATCCGATAGGAGTGATGAACCAAAACCAAAGGTGAGGTTGACCAAGTGGGTCCAAGGGTAAAAAGGTCAACCTCACACTAAACCATTTAAAATTTAACAGATGTAAACATTAGGGGTAATTTTGTAGGAGCGATATGATTTGGGTTTTTTTATAATATGAATGATTTGGGGGTTAAATTTCTAAATATATAAGATTTGGGGGGCATGTATCTAAAAACCATGGGCCATTTCCATCTAATCATAATTAATTACATTCCACTTAATCAGAACAACTTAATTTCCTATAAGAAGGCCAGGGTTTCTTTAAGATCAATGAATAGGAAAAGAAAAAAATGAAAAGGTAAAGTCAAATTTTGTTAACTAGAATTCGAAATTAGATGGTATCTTTCTTCCGTCTCTTGAGGACTTAATAGTGGTTGCTTTCGCTTTAGGAAAAAACAGTTCTCGACTCCTTCTCTATAATGCAAATCAAGAGCGTTATTGCAATTTTTTGTTTTTATTTCTAAAGAGCATAGCTTCCTGGAAGGTTATGAAAGATAACCTTAATTTCTTTGTCATGGATTCAGATTTTAGATACTATATTTTTTAAAAAAATGAATTTGCTAGCTCTATTAAGATCAATGATTTTATTTTACACAAAAGCATCCAAAAGGGAGTGTGCAAGGCTCAAGCGAAATACATGTTTATCATTCTATCAATGAACTTTATTATTCTTATAATTAATTCATTGTTGATGCATGTAGGCAGTCGTCCAAGTTCCTGTATATTCACGTTTTGATTGGGAAGGGGACTGGGAATATTGTTTTTGCTTTTGAATTTGTCACAGCAGTACCTGAAGGTGACCATTTCATCAACTATGACAGCTAACAAGGTTTAATTATGTTTTTTATGTGAAAATGCTCAAGGACGAGATAGATTCATCCATCAATGTGAAAATAATAGAGAATGTGATTTAATTTGAGTGTATGTCAAAAGATGCTTTGTACATTGAAGCACACCAATGAAAACTACTACCAGGAAACCGTTGCAAAAAATTTGTGCCAAAAGAGAGAGCGCACAAGAAATAGATCTCATAACAATGATAAAAGGTGATAGCTTATGAAATTTGTAATTTGAAGATTAAATAAAGGAACCTCAAACATTAGATACCAGATTGGCCTACAAAATTGTTCAAACGAAAGAATAATGCCAAGGGTAACAGCTAAAACTATGGATTCCATTCAAAAAAGAATTAGAAAGATATTTTTAAATCATAAATATACAAATTTAACTTTGTATCTCATTTGTTCTCCTATATCTGCTTTTATTTAAGTTCTCTACAATTTAACTTCCTTTAAAATTGCGGAGTGCATTTGTCAAAAAAATGCTTGTGACAAATGCATTACGTATTTAAAATAGCATTAGCAATGAGAATGTTTCAAATGTCAAGACTGTGTGTGCATATATACAGACATGTACCCAAAAAGATTCTTTGCATAATAAATACACCTCATAAGCATGTTATGGAAACGCAATACTATAACGGCCATTTAAGGTTTAGGTGAAGTGTTAATAGCTCAGTACTACTTAATTGTTCAAAATCCCACTTTACAGGTTGAAATTTGGTACTTTTAAAGTGGTCAAGGTAAACCTGATCACATTCACATTATCCACCACCTACGTAGGCATCAGGAGAAGGTCCAGTCTGATGTTTCACTAGAAGGGTTCACATCATGTTACTTGAGCAAAGAGGTCGAAAGAGGCATTAATGCATACCAACTACCACGTCAAAGTCTATTGTATATGGATCAATAAAAGTGGTAGGCATTTTGCCAGATTGGTAAGAAAATATAACAAATACAAAGAATATATAATTTGCACACAAATATCCTAGAAGTGGGCATATACTGAGTACTAACATAAATACTAAAGAAAAACTCTTCGTCTTGGTTTTAACTTTTAACTTAATAAAATAACCTTATTGATCAAATTTTCTTATATGTTATACATAAGTCAGAGACTGCTGGAACTTTCTGGCAAATGAACTTCAAGTACTTGGTATTGGCTACTATACAGCATAACATAGTGATACCAACAAATGGGAAGTTCACAAATTACTATGCAACTTTTGTAGTTAAACATCTTTTCCATTATAATGTAAAACACTGTTATATAATCCAGCACCATCAAAATTAAGAGGTACTTAACTTTTGTTAAGCTTTTGAGACAACATTTTCTGCAGAAAAAACAGTTTCAGCGTTTAACTTAGGTAATTTGTCACTGGAGATGATTCCTACTCAATCAGCCTTCAATTATCTTGTTGGGCATTTTTGTTTGTCTATCTACTAAAAAATAACATAAATGGAAACCTCTAAGAGAAGACTAGTACTGATGCAGCAAGTGATTCTAGGAAGTAGGACCTGATGAATTTAGTTAGCTATTTAAAATGATACATCCCACATTTTAACTTTTCTGTTACAGTACCATGAAATTTGTACTAACTCACCTGTAGAACATTTAAAACTACAAAATATCAATTTAACAAAAAGCAGATTATAAGCTAAAAGTTTTCATTCAATGATGCAGTCTAAAGGTGAAACCTGGATGCATGCTGAAAAAGCTGATTAAATTATTCAAGAACCTTGCCCATAAAAATGGAAAATTCTAATGCCACATAAATTTATGCACATCCTGACATAATGTACACTCTTTTTTTCAAATGTAACAGACCCGTCTACAGACTAAAGGAATTAAGTGTGAAATCAATTGGCACAACTCATATGCTAATGATGATTAAAGCTGATCTCATACGGGAAGGCTCAGAGATTCACAAAGCAAAAAGAACAGAGAGATCTGTCAAAAATCAAAGAAACTGAGGTTAAATGATCAATCAATATATTTCATCATAATGGACACAATAGCTAATATCAAAATCCAACCCCCATGTGAGATCACGTTGCAGGTATATAGCTTTGATGAAGTCCACATCTTTCCTGAGAATAGGTCCTTTAAAATTTGGGGAGGAAGTGATCTCCGCCCCTTTGGGGGGTATAACCTCCTAATTCACATGGAGGGATTCTTTCCCTTTGTGTCGGGGTCTTCCCTTTCCCATAGGGAGCCGCCTCCTTCCCTCTAATACTCTTTGTCCCCCTTTATGTGAAGTACAGACCAAGGGTGCGGACAAAGAAAACAAAACAAAACAATAGGTTGCCAAAGGATATTCTGCTTGCCCCGGGCGCAAGTAGTGTTTTCATGTGATACTAGACCATATGCACAGTGGCTACAAAGTCCTGTTATCTATTGTATGCTACCAAAGAATGCAATCTTCTCCACATATAAAGGAGATAACATTTATAAAAGATTATATGCAAGAGCAAATACCTGCCCTTGATATGAAATAAGGTGGAAGCTCCCCAAGTGCAGTTCCCATGCCCCAAAGTATGGCCTCCAGCTGAACCTGAGGAAGCAGTTTGCTTAGTGGAACCTTAACTAGAGAACCAGGGGCAGATGTAAATAATGGAGGTCCAAATGCTGAACAATCCTTGTCAAGCCAAGAAGGTCCCTGTTTCAGCTGTATTGTATCATATGGAGCAATTTTCAGATCAATTCGACCACATTGGACAGCCTTGATTGTAAAAAGTGCAATATGGGGACCGAGATATAGAACAAATGTGTGCAAACCAGATCCTGCAGGAAAAAAGAAAGAAAGAAAGCGGTGTGAAGTGATCAGCAATTAAGATGGGACAGATGCTTAATGTAATGCTATTAGAGTATACATACCAACATTAAGGAGAGTTAGGGAAAGGGGGGAGTCAGAGTCCATGAACCATGTCATGGAATTTTTCACATGTAATAGTTAAGCATGCAATAGTAAGAAAGAAAAAATAACAAATATCTTCACAAAGCATCAACTGAAAAGACAACCCCCCATCATACCATGGAATTTTTCTCGGACAAACTAAAGCTAGACTTGGAAGCAATGAACTATCACCATCATCGCCCCCAGCTCATTTGTGATTTGTCCTACTAAAATGCGCAGTCTAAGAAGCATGGACAGAAGGCCAAAAGATGCATGAAATAATTGACCATAATTTACTAATTGTCGACCAAATGTGAACTTCACTGCCTGTGCCTAAGCTTTGAAGCACTGATACGCAATATTGGGCGCCAAACCCATGTTTGATAGACTGATACATATTTGACACGTGTTTTATACAGGTCCAGTATGGAACTGGTACTTGTCCGGTACGTATTGGATTGTCGTGTAACTAAAAAGAAAAAGAGTGATACAGCTTTCATACAGTCAGGACAATATATCCACCTAATTTTGAACTCAACTTTTAGGGCCTGGTCGTTTAAATTTAAACCTGATCAAAAACTTAAAACAAGGTCAATACTCACCTAGGTACCCACTCCCATTTCATCAATGAATTACAGTTCAAAAATAGGGCAGTGATAAACAGTGGCATTTGCGATCGGATGATCAGTCATGGTGATCGGTTGTAGCAAGGCAGCAATGATCATATCGAACAGATGATGATTTGTAACTACCTAGCGATGATCTGGCATGAGGCCACGTCGACCCGTGAAGAGCAGCAACAATAATCTCTCTCTCTCTCTCTCTCTCTCTCTCTCTCTCTCTCTCTCTCTCTCTCTCTCTCTCTCTCTCTCCCCCCCCCCCCCCCCCTGCCGCCGCAGCAGCAAGGCAACATGCTTGTTTACAGAAATTGAAAAAAATAAGTGGCGCAGGCTAACTTCAGAGTTTATACATCAGGTTATTAGGGGGAAAAAAAAAACTGAAATCTCGTCATCATACATAATTAATACAATGATCATGACTTACCTAATAAATTAACAGTTTTTAAACACTGAGACTTTTCACTAATTAACTAAACAATTAACTAACTCCTAAACCGATTGAAAAACATAATGGAAGGGAAGGCGGAAAATGAGAAGAAATATTGAAAGAAGGGACAACAAGAGAAAAGGAATCAAGAAGAAGAGAGGAAAATAAGGTTTGAAAGAAAAGACCAAACCACCAAATGGAGAGAGGAAAAAAGAAACAAACAGGTTGAGGGAGAAGAAAATAAAGGGGAAGGGGAGAATATAATGTAGAAAGGAATAGAAAAAGGAAATAAAAGAAGAAAAGGGAAAGATGGAATAGAATAAAGGAGAAGCCTTGGAAGAGACCAAGAATAGAAGGGGGGAAAGGAAGAGGGGTAACAAAAGGAATTGAAAAGAAAAAGAAAAGCAAATAACAAAAAGAACAGGCACTACAAGAAAACAAATAGAAGTTACAAGAAAAAACAGTAAAGAAATCAAAAGGAAAATAAACAAACATCACCTAAAAAATGAAATTTTGGCGGAGATCTTCTCGCATCTCTTTGAGCTGTGTACTGTTAGGAAGTGAGTTCATTTTTTTTTTTTTTTTTTTGGTTGGGGGTTGGGGGGGATAGTGTAGTATATTAGAGGATGATGGAGAGTAAGAGTGAGAAATGGCAAATCAAACAATGATCTGGTGAAATAGGCTTAAACTCAGTAATTATTTTGTTATTATTACCTATTTTTGCACAGGTAATTGTAAAGAGATCTTAAGAGAGTGAGAACAAAGAAAATGGGTAATAAATTTTAAATGCCCATGAGTAGTTAGGGGTTACCAGTCACGCGTGGCCTCACTCTGCCCAGACACTCTAGTTGAACCCTGGCACTTAGCATGGTTTGTCTAGAGTCAGTGTTGGTGTCTAGAATCAACTCAAAGTGCCTTGCTGAAACCTCTAAATCAGTACATCTATTAACTTACGCTCAAAACACAAAATAATGCAACCAAATTTTCAACTCGAACCACTTCGGGGCCGTTTGTTTTGCGTAAAAGTCCGTAATTCGTAAATGACTTACAACTCAATTACAACTACGACGTTTGTTTGGACCGTAATTCATAAAAGACTTACACAACCCAATTGCCACTCACTTGCAACCTAATTACCACTCACTTACAGCCCAGTTACAGTTAATTTTGTGGTCATGCAAATTTGTATTATTTTTTTATGTTAATATTAATTTTTTTTAATATTTAGCATTTTTAATATTTATTTGCAATATTAAAACTTTTTAAATCACCAAATAGTTAATTTTGTGATCAACTTTTTCACTTACGACTTATACATATGACAACCAAACACCGTAAAACACAATACATTTTTTCACTTACAACTTTATATTACCAACCAAACACCATAAAGTTTACATGCATGTAACTCATTTACAACTGTAAAAGACTTTACCAATTACAACTTACGAATTACGACAACCAAACAGACCCTTCGTGTAAACATCCGGTGAAGAACTACAAATATCAGACCTGAAGTTAAATAAAATTAATTTTCTTGCTTTCAAGATCTTTGCCCTAGCATTTGATTGGGCAATCCGTTTCTTGGAATTTGAAGTGCAAGGTTTACACTTTATCGACTTTAATTCATCCAAACTAAGGTTATAGTTGCATGATTCAATATACAATTCGTATGTCAATATTGATAAGCAAATCTATGATCATGCTTGCAATATGAATTATGGCCACGGTTTGAAGACTCGAAGAGTCGTATCCGTCACGGCGAGTGCCAAGACGAGTTCGAGACCCGATTTGAAGGATCCACTTAGAAACAACCAACTCGGCCTTGACTCGGAGCTGACTCAGTTGAATCGGTCAAGTCACGATACGACTCGACCTTTCAGCCGAGTCAGCTCTGAGTCAGGCCGAGCTGATTTAAAAAGAAAAAAACAAACTTACCTGGGATCTAGGGTTCGCCCACCTTCGCCGCCTGCCCATCATCACCTCCTACCCGTCGTCGCCTCCTGCCCGCCCGATCTCCCTCTGTGTCTCTCTTTCTCTCCCTCAACCTCTCCCTCCCTCCCTCCACTCTCTCAAAGTGGCGGAGGGGGGGAGAAAGGGAGAAAGAGAAAGACAGATAGAAGGAGAGAGGAGACAAGAGAGAGGGAGAGGGAGAGAGACGAGCGAGGGAGATAAAGCCAGAGGGGGAGAGAGAGAGAGTAGAAAAAGAAGGGAAAGGGAGAGAAGAGAGAGGGAGAGAGACGAGAGAGAAGGAGAGGGAGCCAGAGGAAGGGAGGGATTCACTCACCTGATCTCTCTCTCTCCATCATTTTCTTTTTTTTGTTTTTTTCTAATTTTTGGGTTTTTTAAATTTAGCCCCTCAAATTTTATATTTCTGAATTTAATCTAAAATCATCATATTTTTTCAATTACCCCCTCAAAACAAATTTGTTTTGAACATATGATACATGAATTTTGATGTCTACATTTTTTTATGATTTGTCGTGATTTTTCAGAATTTTTTGAAATTTTTATGCAGCATTTTGAGCGTATCGCCCGAGACCGATCCGAGTCGTTGCGACCAATCCGCCTCAGTGCCCGCCGAGTCGGCGGCCGAGGCCACGACTTTGAACCATGAATATGGCTCTGGATTAGATGTAAATTGCAAATTACTATTTGAAGTACTGGAAGAGAATAATTGATGAAACACCTATAAATAAGACCATGGAATGAAAAAACGATCAAGACCAAATGAAATCGGCCTTCGAAAATCAAAATCGGGGGAAACGAGTTGGAATCGCCTCGGCAAAATTAAAATCCGCTGGAATCTGCCAATATCAACCGATTCCATCTGATTCTTTTCGCGGAGAGAGAGTTGGAGGAGGGGGTCGGGTGCGTGGCGAGATAGAGGGAGAAAGCAAGAGATCTGGGATGTGGGGGGGAGAGAGGGAGCAAGAGGCCAAGCGCCGACAACAAGGTCAATGTGGTCAGGATCGAGGTTGGGTTCACTCGGCAAAGGAGGATTGCGAGATGAAGGTGAACAGGGCGCTTTGGGGATCAAGGCAAGGCAACGGGATCAATGTTAGGTTCCTCGGTAACGAAGAGGACAACTGGAGGTGGCAAGCGTCACGAATGGGGGCGTTGCCTAGTAGGAGAGAGGCAAGGAGAGGAGGGATGGGCTAGTGTAACACTTGTCTTAATAAGCACCCTTTTTCCTAACATCTTAATACTTTAAGGAGGTGATAGGGAATAAGTATTCATGCTAGATACTATACATGATACCATGTCTATTAGTATGTATATACATATGTATGTATGTATAAGAAATGAATACAACCTCATGCTTGTTGACTTTGCCACCATACCCCCTCACCATGCTTGGGGGTACTAGTACCTCATGAAGGGGGAGGCATGGAGCCTTGTTTATAGGGTAAGGTGTAGGAGTAGAGTGATGGGTTAGAGAGGGACACTTGTCATGTTTTTATGGAAGAGATTGGGCTATAAATAGGAGGGGGATGAAGAGAACAATCTCATTTGACAATACCATCTCTCTCTCTTCATCCAAACTCCCCAAAACTCTCTCTTCCCTTTAGCAGCAGCAAAAAGCAGCAGCAGCAACACAAAAGCAACAGCAGCAGCCAAAAAGCCCTCTTCTTCCCCATTTCTTCTTCACAAAAAATACCCTTTCTCCCTCTCATTTCCCACAACTCCCCTTACTTCCATATACAAGAAAAAGGCTCCATTCTCATATTTTAACTCCTCTAAAAACCCAATAGAACGAGCCAAAGGGTGATCTAGAACAAGAAGTTAGGGGGGTGATATTGATTGAACGGTAAGCAAAACTTTAAGAATTCTACCCCTCTTGTGCTCTTTTAGCTATGAACTAATTATGGCATTGTTATGACCTTGTAGACTCCGTCGTCGCGGGAGACCAAGCTTGATAAAGAATTAACCGCTTCAAAGGGTGAGTAGAACATCCGGACCCTAGTAACATGATAGGTAAAGCTTGGAAATAAAAGAAAAATTCTAAGTAATAAATGGACATGAAATTAAAGGATAAATTCATGGGTATAAATTATAGATTTTTATGTATACATAATCTTATGGCAATCATGTAGAAGTTAAGCTCATGTGTGTTTAACATGATAGTCCACTACATGCTTCTAGAGAAAGAGCTCTATAGATAAATATGACACTTGATACCATGCATATATTTATGGCTACGCATATTTTATGAAGTCGAGATATGTTGATTATCTTGTAAAGACTCGCATACTGATAATTTCACTAGTAGCTACTCATACATGTTAGTGAATTCCATGATATTGGCATGTTTTAAAGTAAAGATTATGAAGCTTGTATGTTGTCGTTACTTTTTGTGTCTTTGCATGTTGCTATTACATGAAGAACGTGATTATTGTATTTTGGAGGAAGGGACCGGGTTGAACCGGAGGTGATCTAAGGGGAGATTATACGGTAATGTATAGGAGGAAGGGACCGGGTTGAACCGGTGGTGATGGAAGGGGGAAATTATTGCGTTGAATGACGTGTAGGAGGAAGAGACCGGGTTGAACCGGAGGAGACCGAAGGGGAAGCCCAGTGTTATGTTCAATAAGTATGTTGATGTGGCTAAGATAGAAATTCAATGTTAAATCATGTTTAGATCATACGTGCTATCTTAGTGGAGTTTGATGTATAGTATAGAGCATTTTGATGTTAGTAATGAGAGTACTGTATCTTGATGGGTCCCACGCTTGGATTATCTGAGATGATTGTAATCAAACGGAA
Source organism: Agave tequilana (assembly GCA_038442645.1). Taxonomy (NCBI): domain Eukaryota; kingdom Viridiplantae; phylum Streptophyta; class Magnoliopsida; order Asparagales; family Asparagaceae; genus Agave; species Agave tequilana. Next base: position 127,186 of record JAVJIF010031578.1, on the reverse strand, counting down.
ATTTTTAACTGGGACAGTTACAGTTGGTATCAGAGCGGCCATGGTTCCTCCTGATTTCCGGCTTAAGGCATCAGCCACCACATTGGCCTTTCCAGGGTGGTATTAGATAGTAATATCATAGTCCTTCATCAGTTTTAGCCATCTCCTCTGCCTCATATTCAGTTCTTTTTGTGTGAAGATGTATTTCAAACTCTTATGATCAGTAAAAACTTCACAAAACACTCCATACAAGTAATGTCGCCAGATCTTTAAAGCAAAAATCACAGCGGCTAATTCCAAATCATGAGTGGGATAATTTCTTTCATGAATCTTCAATTGTCGGAATGCATAGGCAATAACTTTCCCATGTTGTATTAACACACATCCCAATATCAATTTTGATGCATCACTATAGATGGCAAATCCTTCAGTCCCCGAAGGTACAATTAGAACAGGAGCAGATGTTAGCTTGGTTTTAACCTCCAGGAAGCTCCTATCTTGTTCTTCCCCCCATACAAACTTCTTATTCTTTCTAGTTAGTTGGGTCAATGGTGCCACAATTAGAGAGAATCCTTCTACAAATCTTCTGTAGTATCCAGCTAATCCCAAGAAACTTCAAACTTCAGTAACATTTGTGGGTCTAGGCCAGTCTTTGATTGCTTCAATTTTTATTGGGTCCACTGATATTCCCTCTTTGGATATAATATGACCAAGAAACCCTACTTGCTCCAGCCAAAATTCACATTTCTTCAATTTTGCATAGAGTTGCCTCTCTCTCAAGATTTGAAGGACAATTTTAAGATGTTTCTCATGATCTTCTCTATTCTTTGAATAAACCAAAATATCATCGATGAATACCACCACAAACTGGTCTAGATATGGTTGGAACACTCGATTCATTAAGTCCATAAATGCTGCCGGGGCATTAGTGAGTCCAAAAGGCATGACTAGGAATTCAAAGTGTCCATATCTTGTCCTGAAAGCCGATTTGGACACATCTTCAGGTTTGACCTTTAACTGATGATACCCCGATCTAAGGTCTATCTTAGAAAATACACAAGACCCTTGTAATTGATCAAATAAGTCATCAATTCGAGGAAGAGGGTACCTATTTTTGATAGTGGCCTTATTCAATTCCCGATAATCAACACATAGTCTCATACTCCCATCCTTCTTCTTAACAAATAGTACTGGTGCTCCCCAGGGAGATACACTTGGCCGGATGAAACCTTTGTCTAATAAATCCTGCAATTGAGTTTTAAGTTCTTTCATTTCTGTAGGGGTCATACGATATGGTGCCTTTGAAATTGGGGCAGTACCGGACATTACATCTATTGTAAATTCTACCTCCCGATCTGGGGGCAAGCCTGGTAAATCTTCCGGGAATACATCAGGGAACTCATTCACAACTGGAATAGTCTCAATTTTGATATCAGTTCTAGTGGTATCCAAAACTGAAGCTAGAAATCATTGACATCCTTGTCTCAGTAACTTTGTAGCTTTGATGGCTGATATGTGGGGTATATCATGACTAACTTTTACTCCTTTAAAAATAAACTCCGGAGCTCCTTCCATTTTAAAGATATCCTCTTCCTATTACAATCCACATGGGCACCACAAGCGGACAACCAGTCCATTCCTAGTATTGCATCGAACTCCATCTCGCCTAACTTAATCAAATCAATAGATGTTTTCATACTGTAACGGTTCCAGTTAAAAATTTCCGTTTGATTACAATCATCTCAGATAATCCAAGCGTGGGACCCATCAAGATACAATACTCCCATTACTAACATCAGAATGCTCTATACTATACATCAAACTCCACTAAGATAGCATGTATGATCTAAACATGATTTAACATTGAATTTCTATCTTAGCCACGTCAACATACTTATTGAACATAACACTGGGCTCCCCCTTCGGTCTTCTCCGGTTCAACCCGGTCCCTTCCTCCTACACGTCATTCAACGCAATAATTTCACCTTCCATCACCACCGGTTCAACCTGGTCCCTTCCTCCTATACATTACCGTATAATCTCCCCTTCGATCACCTCCGGTTCAACCCGGTCCCTTCCTCCAAAATACAATAATCACGTTCTTTATGTAATAGCAACATGCAAAGACACAAAAAGTAACGACAACATACAAGCTTCATAATCTTTACTTTAAAACATGTCAATATCATGAAATTCACTAACATGTATGAGTAGCTACTAGTGAAATTATCAGTATGCGAGTCTTTACAAGATAATCAACATATCTCGACTTCATAAATATGTGTAGCCATAAATATATGCATGGTATCAAGTATCATATTTATCTATAGAGCTCTTTCTCTAGAAGCATGTAGTGGACTACCATGTTAAACACACATGAGCTTAAGTTCTACATGATTGCCATAAGATTATGTATACATAAAAATCTATAATTTATACCCATGAATTTATCCTTTAATTTCATGTTCATTTATCACTTAGAATTTTTCTTTTATTTTCAAGCTTTACTCTACCTATCATGTTACTAGGGTCCGGATGTTCTACTCACCCTTTGAAGCGGTTAACTCTTTATCAAGCTTGGTCTCCCGCTACGACGGAGTCTACAAGGTCATAACAATGACCTAATTAGTTCATAGCTAAAAGAACACAAGAGGGGTAGAATTCTTAAAGTTTTGCTTACCGTTCAACCAATATCACCCCCCCTAACTTCTTATTCTAGATCACCCTTTGGCTCGTTCTATTGGATTTTTGGAGGAGTTAAAACATGAGAATGGAGCCTTTTTCTTGTATATGGAAGTAGGGGGAGTTTGTGGGAAATGAGAGGGAGAAAGGGTGTTTTTTGTGAAGAAGAAATGGGGAAGAATAGGGCTTTTTGGCTGCTGCTGCTGCCCTTTTTGCTGCTGCTGCTGCTTTTCTGCTGCTGCTTTTTGCTGCTGCTAAAGGGAAGAGAGAGTTTTGGGGAGTTTGGATGAAGAGAGAGAGAGATGGTATTGTCAAATGAGATTGTTCTCTTTATCCCCCTCCTATTTATAGCCCAATCTCTTCCATAAAAACATGACAAGTGTCCCTCTAACCCATCACTCTACTCCTACACCTTACCCTATAAACAAGGCTCCATGCCTCCCCCTTCATGAGGTACTAGTACCCCCAAGCATGGTGAGGGGGTATGGTGGCAAAGTCAACAAGCATGAGGTTGTATTTATTTCTTATACATACATACATATGTATATACATACTAATAGACATGGTATCATGTATAGTATCTAGCATGAATACTTATTCCCTATCACCTCCTTAAACTATTAAGATGTTAGGAAAAAGGGTGCTTATTAAGACAAGTGTTACATTATACCCTCCTTATGAAAGTTTCGTCCTCAAAACTTAACGTACCTTGAAACAAATGTGGATAGTCCTTCCATATCTCTTCTTCCAGTTCCCAAGTAGCTTCTTCTATGTTTTGATTCCTCCATAAGATCTTGACCAAGGATTTTTTTTTCATGCCTCCATTTGAAGCATTGTATGGTATTAAAATGATTGCATGAAATCCATATTCATCATCACTTTTGCAAACAAACAACTTGTTATATATGTGTGTGTACATCCCAACATGGATACAAAGATATTATATTGATATGTCTACTCTTTGGATATCCGAACTAACCCATGTGCATACATATAAGATGTGCCAGAGCATATACAACAAACTCTTAGGATATCCATCATCTAGCATACTAGGCTTATACATATATGTACATCAAAAGTGTTGATGAATATGGAGTGGGACCGTTACAGCTAAGGTTGTCGCTAGCGACATCGCTTAGATCATGTCGAGAGCGAAGAGAGAGCGATAGAGCGAGAGATTAATTTAGGGCTGCTAGGTGGTGGGGATCACACTTGAAAAGGTGAGAGGGTGTTATTTCCAAAATTGTAATCATTTACTCTAGATCTAATCTCAGTCCCGGTCTTGGGCTGAGATTCGACCACCTCACTGCCATCTGAGTCTCTCATATGGCATCTAAGGTACATTTTCATCTCTCTCTCTCTCTCTCTCTCTCTATATATATATATATATATATATATATATATATATATATATATATATATATATTAGTTGGTTAGCAAAAATAATTATTTAATTTATTAGTATAAATACAGTTACTTAACTATCCAATGAAATAATATTTAATTTGTTTATCAGCATTTAGCAAAAACATAAAACTTAAATTTATAGAAAAATTATTATCTAATTAATTTATCCACTTTTTCTTTAAAATATTTTATGTATATACATTTTATCATTACATCAGTTATGTTTAATAAACTTTGCCAAAATGTCATTCAAAATTTTATCAATTATTTTCAAAAATATGTAAAAAGACTGATGATTATCTAAACAATTTTAGAAATACTTTTAATTTTTTTTAAATTTTTTTCACGAATTCCAATATCACTGAGCCAATTCGGCCTCCAATACCGATTCCGAGATTTCGAACCTTGGGTAAGATGAAGTAGATAGTTTAATAGAAGTTTATCCATGCCATCAATGGCAGGGTATAGCATTATTGCAAAGTTATTCAATTTTAACTAATAAAAGTCAACCTATAATAAGTTCAAGAGGTACACTTACCCAGTCCAATTGATGATGCCACACCAAGCGCCACCCACCATAACACATATCTCGCATAAGAAAGGAACTCCTGGACATGCTGATGGCATGCATACAGGTGAACAAGTAAAAAACTAGTCAGAGATTCAGATGATTCGCTTAAACAACTTCACTGGAAAAATGCAATCAGGAGAAGTTGGCAACTTGAAACTTATTATTTAGACATGCATAAAAACTAATAAATGGGCATATGTTATCATCACAAATTTTATTGGCAATTTCAAGCAGATAAAATTTTCATCAAACAAGCCTGCTAAAGCAAGCATCCAAGTCTGAGAAGTCACCATCATGCATGCAAAAGAGAATTTGGATAATGGCTGAGGAGTTCATATGACATGGTAATAACTAATGGCGGAGGCAAGTACCTTCTCATGAGGGCCACCAGCAGCCATGAGAAGAAGTCCAAGAAACAGAAACGATGTAATTAAGATTGTAAGCCAAACACCTTTTGTCATTATATAATGAATCGAACGTTTCATGTATAATGCGCTAGCAAATATAAAAAACTTGAATGTTTTGAAGGGTTGTGTGGTCAATGTCAAATTTTCCAGCTCCAATCGATGCTTCTCATGAAGTTCTGCAAAAGAAAGCATGAATATTAAAACAGAAGTAAAAAAAAAAAAAGCAAGAATAAATAAACTACCCGCTGACTCAATCTTAATTTGCTTGCTATAAAATGCATTGGTCGAAGAATCATATGAAAGTTTACATCATAACTTCGTATACCAGCTCATTTCCTAATTAAAACATAAGTAAAATTTCACAGCCACTCCATGACTTGAACTCTACCCTCCCAAATAGAAATATGATGTGATTATCACCTAATTGAGGAGGTTACTTTTCTTACTTGTAAAGGTGGCTATTAGCATTTTTACAGTTTGAATTGGCCTCATCTCATTAATTTGGTTATTGTTAAGGGTGTGATGGGTATCGGCGTATAGTGCAGGTACTATCTCATTTGTATAGTAATCTGAAATTTGAATCATATCTTCTACTTAGCTAAGGAGAATATCCTACAAGTGGTTATAGTGAGTTTTTATAGTTTTCTCTTGTAGCAGCAGTAAACAAAGGAAAAATAACCAGCGCAGGGGATCATAATACAATTATTTACAAACCTTTCAAGAAAAATAGAGGATGCACCACATGCAGTGTTCCACAGAATTATCTTGGGAGGGCAGAAAGAGGCATAGCAGCTTAGCCTCATGCATTAAGTGGCATATAAGCAAATACCTCTATTTACCTTGTTAATATATACCCACTCCACTCGCTAAGTATAATGCAGTGTGTCAAAATCAGCCCCTTTAATCCCCAAGGACCCTATAACATCACTTTCCTCCCTTTATAAAAGCAAAGAAGAGGGGGAAGAGGAAAGAAAAGAAAGTAGAGAGGGAAGGAGGTGTTATCCTGTAGCCGACCCTCCATCACCACCATTCTCCATGCATTACTGGTGTCGCGTCCAACAGCCATCTACTGCTACTGGGAAATTCACTTTAAGTATACCCCCCCCCCCCTCTCCTTTTGTTAGTGTTATGTCGTTTTTCTTTCCTATTCTTCTTCCTTGTTTTCCTTCTTTGTTCTTCTTCTTTCTACTCTTTTTGTTATTTCACTTCTATTGTTCTCCCTTTCTTTTATCTATTTTCTTTCTTTATTTTCTACTTATTCTTTCTTCGCCCTCTTCTACCCTTCTTTTCCATTTTCATTTTTTTCTTTCTTTTTCCCTGTTTCTTTTTTCTCTCCCTTGCTTATTTTCCCTTCCATTTAAATTTTTCCTTTTTTCCCCTTTATATTCATCTTCTTGATTATTGTTCCGCTTCTCTTCCCATTCTATGTTTATTTTTCTTCCGTATTTCTTCCTCGTCTTCTTATCTGATTATTCCTCTGTGTCATCTTGATCTTCTTTGTTTTCTGTCTCCTCTCTCTTGCTTTCCTCTATGTCAATACTTGAATGGGTAATTCTTAAATGATAACTAATGCAGGGGATGTGTGTGCATGTTCACATGCAATGATTCAAATCTTCTATGTAGTTAAAAGGCTTAAGCAGTCACTTTCTCTGCAGCTGAAAAGTTTAAATGATTACCTGAGCACCTAGGCAGATGCTTAAACTAATGAAAACGTTGAATGGCAATTTCCAGTAAACAATATAGATGCTTTTGAAAAACTAGATATCACAAATGTGGCATTGTGTACCACACGATGATCATGGCCTATATGACCTTTATATCTATCTGTAATCAGAGGAAAGAAGTGTCAATTGAGAACCAAGGAAGATCATTCATGTTCTGCCTAGTTAGGAAATGGGGAACTAGTACTTTGAGGCAAGGAAGTATCCTGGTTTTCTTTCGTAAACTTTATGTGCTATTTTGATTTGAACTAACATTTCCCTGTGCCATTTTGTAGTATTTAAGCACTTTTTTATTCAAAAAAAATGGATCAAAAGTTCAAAACACTCTCAATCAGAAGAGACTGAACGGTCCAATCTGGTAATGATTGAAAGTTAGCCTTACAGTATTTTTACAACCATGGATGTATCATCATAAGGTCTCATATGACAGACATGCAAGTACATGTTTCTTTTCCCATACAGAGGATGAAGAACAATGTTTAAAACTAAAAGGCAAAGGTAAATGCAGAAACTACATGCAGAATTTGTTGGATTTCATAAGGATTAGAGATGAAATAATTTCCGAAGTTGAAGAGATTGAGTTGGTCTCAACAAAAATGACAAGTTTAACACAAGCGTAAGAAAGATCCTTTGAGAAGCTGAAAGTACTAAGGCGGAACCCAGTCCACTACATAAGGATCTAAAAGCAATGACAAGTAGAATGAACTGTAGATAAACTTAAGAGGAGATGAGGCCAAATATAATGCAAATCACGATTCAGGAGTAACCAGCCAAGAGTGTTCATCCATCTCTAATAGTAAGAAGTGCAATCGAAGACGAGCTCAATTTTAACAGCCGGCACAATGACTCGGTATAACACTAGCGACCACACTCTGTCAACAATTAGCAAGTTAGTTTTTGTATATTTAGTGACAGCAGTGGCTGCTGATCCCAATATAGTACAAAAACATGGGATTAAAATAGATTCCTACAGTATTCAAGAATCCAATGACTATGATGACTATGATCACATAGATTTTGGACACATTAAGCCATAAAAGTCATGAACTTGACAGTTTTTTTAGGAAATGCATGAACTTGACTGTTATAACGCGATAAGGAAAACTTATGTAACAACGAGAATATTCAAGGTTGAACATAAAAATTTCATATCAGAGGCTGTTGATGTCTACATTGTGCTTGCTAGATGGTGCTAGTAGATCTTGTTTAGCGAAAGCCAATGGCATACTGCTTTACCCAAGTTCCTAACATTACCCACCTTACCATAAACTCGATTGCCACAAGCAAACTTTGCATTCATAAAATATCATATCAAAATCTTTTTCAACCCTACAACATCTGACACAGAGAATCCAATCAATCAACAGAAAAATGAGGGGAAAAGGCTCCTTCTCGAATCATTTAAAATTACAAATGTTCCTATTATCAAAATAATCGCAGACACGATAACAATAAAATTAAAAGAATCCAACTTGAATCCTCCCCAATTTTAAATCATTACCACTTTTTTTCACCAAGTTTCTTAATCCAGAACCGAAATCGCATCAAAAATCCAAAGAAACAAGCTCATCTGAGATCGAAACAACGTCGGACAATGAAGGATCACCGGCCCCCATATCCGACATATTCTCCCGAGCCAAAAACCCGAGATTCTCCCTTCACATCACCAGACTGTCACCATTGTGATCAGATCTGAGATCAAAATCAAGATCGAGCTGAGGACGAAGAGGCAAAAGCTTCAAATTTTTCTTGGGCTTTGATTCAAGGAAAGGTTGGGGTGACAAGACCATTTGCGTAAAGGCAGAGAGAAATGTTTGCTTGCAACTTAACATCATCAACTCAAAATAGAGAAGAGAGAGGAGCCGCTTTAAAATGTTGTTTTCGTTCGACTGCAGTTTGCACGAACCATTTTTTGTTGTATAATATAATAATATTATTATATTATTATTAATATTAATAATATTAATATTATATCAATAATAATACAGTGGTGCTTTAACTTGAATTAGTGGGGGTATTTTTTGAGTTTGTAAAGTGATTATCAGAGTTAATAAGGAGTCTGGACTTTGTAACTGGATGGAGTGATGAATGACAAGAGCTTATCCAAAAAAGATTGGATGCTTGACAGCAGTGTGGCGTTTTGGTGAAGAGATCGGATCCGATCACACCTTTGTTTGAGCTCGCCAGTGGCTGAGATTCTTGAAAATGGGTCAGTCATTGTGATGTTTGTTCAGTCTTTTGCTTTGTGATGTCAATTCTTTTTTTCCCTTTTTTCCTTCATTTATTTTAAAGTACGACAATACATGTATCATGCTCATATTGTATTGTATACTTAATGCTCGTATTGTAGTGTATACTTAAGAAATCAGAAGCCTTAATTTGATTTATTAGGATTTTCAACTGAAACACTACTGAATTATGAGTTTCAATATTAAGATTGTTGTGAGAAAATATATTCATATCAAATTAGAATTTAAATTTAATTAAAAACTAATTAAATTAGAAATTAAATATACTCACCATGATTCTTTTGTTGGTGGGAGTGCTTATGCAGCTGCTGGTTTTTTAGTTGGTGGGAGTGCTTCTGTTGTTAGTCTTGTAGGAGGAATTTCTTTTACTGGTTCTGTAGGATGAAATTATGTTGGTGTTGGTAACTCTTCTGATATTGATGCTCATACCAACCCTAGCTCAGCTGTTTCTGGAGTGGTTAATGATGGTATTGATGGTACTTCTACTTCTGGAGATCATGGAGGCTTCTCTTCCTTGGCTATGGTGGTGTTTGCTGCACAGGAATGTCATGCTCCTTAGGATTAGTTATTTTGATTCTTGCTTTTGAGTACTTTTCGACCATCCATTTTGTGCCTACTTGATGCATGGACAAGAAAACTACAAAACACTTAATTTTTTATTTTTAATTATTTTATTACTCCCAACCCAACACACACTCTCAAAATAGGCACAAAACCCTGCTTATACTATCATTATATTCCACTACACCAAAATGGTCATTAGTTTGAGGGGATCACCGGACTTGCGCGTGATCCCAGGGGATTTAAAATGGCAACAAAATTGCTTCCACTAAATCAAAATAACTATTCTGATTGATTTCTCTTAATTTCTAGTTTTTTCCTCTTTTATAGTTCTCCTCTAAACTTTGTTTTTTGAGAAAAATTGATAGTTAAAGATTAGATAAGTACATGTTTTCTTCGAAATAAATCAAATAAGATCTTTCTCCTCCTCTTTCTCCAACTTCTTACCAAATCAGAGAGTATAATAAAATATTACACTGATGAACATCAAAACCTTTTCCCCAAAAAAGTTCAGTCACTAATAAATGTAAATTACAGCTACTATCTTAGCTAAGCAATCTAAAGGCATATTCATCCATCATGATAGACTAAAACTCAATTAAAGCAAAAGAAAATGGGAAATTCTACTCACACCCACCCCCTTTACTGTCTACACCCATCGTTCTCTTTTCACCAACTTATCAATTTCAAGTTATCATAATTTGCTCTATACACCCCTAAAACTTTTCAAAATATTCTTTTTTATCTTATCATCAGTTAGATTTAAAATTAGTCACAAAACCCCACCAAAACAAAACCCATGGCCTTTCTCTTCCTCTCTCTCTCTCTCTCTCTTCCTCTCAAGTACTCAACTCTCTACTCTCTCAGCTCAATCAATTCTCTAAACATTGCACATTGATGGAGGGGACTTGGATGTTGGTGGAGGGGACTGGCTACTATAGAGAAGGGAGGACAGAGGACTTGCGGCAGACACTAGCGATGAGGCACGACAGACATGGCCATGCCTCGGCTGCGACTAACTCGAAGGCCAATCACTCTAGGCCACGAGAGAGCAGGGCTGCCATGCAGCATGGTGATGGGTCAAGTGCAGTCTCATCTAACATTCGGATGAGCCTTAACAAGCCTAATGCATCACAGCCTGATGATGGATGGAAGGTAGCGAAGCGGGGCAGGGCGTCTAAGGCCCAAGTTAAGGTATAGGCTGAACCTAATAATCCATGTACTCGAGGTGGTTGTGTTGCTAGTGACACGGGGTCTAGATTTGATGCTTTACAGGAGCATTCTGAAGGCCAAATTACTGAGAATGTGGAGGATTATTATATTAGAGGTTGCCAATAGTTATTGGTGGCCAAGAGAGAGCGACAATAAAGGGGGAGGAGGCCGCAGACATCGGAGATAGTGTGGTGGCATTGAGCAGTGGCTGCAGTGACGCGCGTGCAATAGTAACCGAAAATGCCAATTCGCATTGTGCAGATTCAGAGAAAAGGAGAGCAAACAGTCCCGAAGAGATTAGAGCCATGATTCTCGGCAAGATGAAGGGGACGGTCGACTCGTATCATCCTATCAAGAAAGAAAAATGTTGAAAACCCTTAGAAAGGAAATGAGCGAGAAAAAATAGAGCGTATTATAGTCTTTTCATCTATGAGTAAAATTATAATTTAAAAAATTATTTTAGGGGTGGGTATAGGCAGTAAAGAAGACGGGTGTGAATAGAATTTCCAAAGAAATTTTCTTTTGCTTGCCTTATGTTCTACTTCTATTCAAAGTCAGCATGTTTGGAGAAACATAGGGCAAAAAATGTTGATGTGGTGTGTGATTCGCATAGTGTCAGAAACTGAATAGCAATAGTTAGTAAATACAAATAAACCATGAGTAATCATTTAAAGTTTGTTATATATTCTATTAGCACTTCTCAAGTCATGAGTACAAATATAATTTAGACTGGATTTTTAGATACCCCATTAATCTTTCACCATTTTCTTAGAAACCCCCCCAATGAACCTCAGAAATCCCGAAATGCCCCATTAAACTATCTCAAATATTCTCAGAACCCCCCCCCCCCCCGCCATTAGCTGGCCTTCTGCTAGTGGTACGTGTCTTTCACGTGCATTTTTATGATGAAATTACCCTTAGTTATCACGTATCTTGCACGTGGTTACTTGTTTTAAGTTGAAAACTCCACTCTCTCCCTCTTTTCATCTTCCTCCTATAAGCCACAACTGAACGCAACCCATCTCATTTCTCTTTGAAATGTCAACTTTAAGCACAGATAAGTGTTTTTGTGGCGTTTGAGCATCGATTAATCGTTCCTCCAGCGAATCACATCTCGAGCATCATTTTTGGGGCTGTCACGATTGGAAGAGAAATGATTTTGATTTCTTTTTGTGAATAGATGTGAAGGATGATGTCTCAAGTGCGTCTAAGAGGGAGTAGAAGCATAGGGAAGGATAAACTTTTGATTCAACAGAGAATTTCAAGAATCGAACAATTGAGTTGTTGCGGAGAGAAATTATAAGTAGAAACAATGAGATTCTGATCATGGTTCAAAGTAGCGGTCTCGGCCCCGACTGGGCAGGCACTGAGACGGATCGATCTCGATAACTTGAATCGGTCTCGGGCGATACGCGCAAAACGCCACATAAAGAGCTAAAAATTTTCTTTAAAAATCACGACAAATCGTTAAAAGATGTAGACATCGAAATTCATGTATCATATGTCCAAAATAATTTTATTTTGAGAGGGTATAATTGGAAAAATATGATGACTTGAGGTAAATTTAAAAATATGAAAGATTTGAAGGGTAAATATGAGAAAAACCAAAAAAATATAAGAGCTCTCTGGCTCTCTCTCCCTCACCCGGTCTCTCTCCTCTCTCTCCCTCACCCAATCTCTCTCCGGCTCTCTTTCCCTCACCCGATCTCTCTACTCTCTCTTTTGCTCCTTCACCCTCTCCCTCTTTGTCCCGGTCTCTCTCTCAGTGAGAGAGAGATCGGGACTAAGAGGGAGAGGCGGAGGGGGAGAGACAGAGGAGATGAAGGCAGGCAGGCGGGTGTCGATGAAGGCGGACGACGGGCAGGCGACTCGGCCGAGTCGGCTCCGATCCTCGGCCGAATCGGCCTCTTCTGGCTGAACTCACGACTCGTGTATCGGACTCGTCTCGGCACTAGCCGAGACGAGTCCAACTCGGCCGAGTCATATCCAACTCGGCCGAGTCTTCGAACCATGATTCTGATATATTCTGATAGAGATTTTGCTGCTGAGGTCAAAATGTCAGAATTTTGTTATGGAATTTAGAAAATTTCAACATATTTGGCCATTATTTGTGTAATAACTGGTGTTATAGTAGGTTTTTTCTTGGTATGTTTTGATTGTTGTTAGCTATTGAATGAAGAACCATTTTAATGAAATTACTTATCTCCAATTGTGTTTTAATGTCTCTTAAAAGTTCTAAATTTTAATTGAGATTTGTGATTATTTGTGATTATTCCTCTGTTTCATCTTGATCTTCTTTGTTTTTTATCACTTCCCTTGCTTTCCTCTATGTCAAATCTTGAATGGGTGATTCTTAAAATGATAATTAATGTAGGGGATGATGCGTGTGCATGTTCACATGCAATGATTCCAGTCTTCTATGTGGTTAAAAGGCTTAAGCAGTCACTTTCTCTGCAGCTGAAAAGTTTAAATGATTACCTGAGCAACTAGGCAAATGCTTAAACTAATGAAAACATTGAATGTCAATTTCCAGTAAATTATATAGGTGCTTTTGAAACACTACCTATTACAAATGTGGCATTGTGTACTACACGATGGTCATGTCCTAGATGACCTTTATATCTATCTGTAATCAAAGGAAAGAAGTGTCAATTGAGAATCAAGGATGATCATTAATGTTCTGCCTAGTTAGGAAATGGGGAACTACTACTTTGAGGCAAGGAAGTATCCCGGTTTTCTTTTGTAAACTTTTATGTCCTACTTTGATTTGAACTAACATTTCCCTGTGCCATTTTATAGTATCTAAACACTTTTGCATTCAAAAAAATTGGATCAAAAGTCCAAAACATTCTCAAATAGAAAAGATTGAACGATCTAATCTGGTAATGATTGAAAGTTAGCCTTATAGTATTCTTACAACCATGGATGTATCATCATAAGGTCTCATATGATAGACATGCATGTACGCGTGTTTCTTTTCCCTTACAGAGGATGAAGAACAATGTTTTAAAACTAAAAGGCAAAGGTAAATGCAAAAACTACATGCGGAATTTGTTGGATTTCATAAGAAGGGTTAGAGATGAAATAATTTCCAAACTTAAAGAGATTGAGTTGGTCTCTATAAAAATGACAAGCTTAACACAAGCGTAAGAAATATCCTTTGAGAAGCTGAAAGTACTAAGGCGGAACCCAGTCCACCACATAAGGATCTAAAAGCAAGGACAAGTAGAATGAACTGTAGATAAACTTTGGAGGAGATAAGGCCAAATAAAATGCAAATCACAATTCAGGAGTAACCAGCCACGAGTGTGCATCCATCTCTAATAGTAAGAAGTGCAATCGAAGACGCGCTCAATTTTAAAAGCCAGCACAATGACTTGGCATAACACTAGCGACCACGCACTGTCAGCAATTAGCGAGTTACTTTTTGTTTCTTTAATGACAGCAGTGGCTGATGGTCCCAATATAGTACAAAAACATGGGATTAAAATAGATTCCTACAGTATTCAAGGATCTGAGACTATTATAACTATGATTTCACATAGAGTTTGGACACATTAAGCCATAAAAGGCATGAACTTGACTGTTTTTTTTAGGAAATACATTAACTTGACTGTTGTACTGCGGATAAGGAAAACTTATGTAACAAAGAGAACGTTCAAGGTTGAACATAAAAATTTCATATTAGAGGCTGTTGATGTCTACATTGTGCTTGCTAGGTGGTGCTACGAGATCTTGTTTAGCGAAAGCCAATGGTCTATTGCTTTACCCCAGTTCCTAATATTACCCACCTTGCCATAAACTTGATTGCCAAAAGCAAACTGTGAACTCATAACATATCATATCAAAATCATTTTCAACCATACAACATCTGACACAGAGAATCCAATCAAGCAACAGAAAAATGAGGGGGAAAAGCTCCTTCTCGAATCATTTAAAATTACCAACGCTCCTATTATCAGAATAATCACAGACGCTACAGCAATGAAAAATTAAAAGAATTCAACTTGAATCCTCCCCGATTTTATATCATGATCCACATTTTTTTACCAAGTTTCTTAATCCAAAACCGAAGGCGCATCAAAAAACCAAAGAAACAAGCTCACCTGAGATCGAAACAACGTCGGACAACAAAGGATCACCGGCCCCCATATCGGACATATTCTCCCGAGCCACAAACCCTAGATTCTCCCTTCACATCACCAGACCGTCACCGCTGCGATCAGATCTGAGATCAGAATCGAGATTGAACCAAGGAAGAAGAGGCAAAAGCTTCAAAATTTTCTTGGGGCTTTGATTCAAGGAAGGATCAGGGCGTCGAGACCATTTGCGTAACGGAGGAGAGAAGCGTTTGCTTGCAACTCAACATCATCAACTCAAAATAGAGAAAAGAGAGAGAGGAGCCGCTTAAAAAACGTTGTTTTTGTTCGCTTGCAGTTCGCACTTTGGACGCACCGTTTTTTATTTCCCCTCTTACATAATGGGCATGTCTGGTTAAGTGTGGAAGTGGGGAAGTGAAGAAGTGAGAGAATGGCAATAGTTCCCTTTGGAATTTGAGAATTAATTAGTAAGTTTTGGTGTTTGGATGTTATTAGGAAGTGTGGTTTGAAAAATGTTATGTCTTTTCAGGTGTTTGGATGATAATATGGAAGTGAAAGTGAAAAAGTTGACCACAAAGTTGATCGTAAAATAATATTAAAATAAAAATTAATTAAGAAAAATAAAATATGAGCTGTAATTAGAATGCAAGTGAGATTTACATGATAAAAAAATTAACTGTTTTGTGTTACAACTTATTACAAATGAGATTTACATGACCACAAAATTAACTGTAACACTCTGGAAGTGAGGAAATGGTTGTGTAAAACAGAAAAGAGAAATGGAAAAGGGGTTTTCTTATTTTCCTTTTCCGGTGTTTCGATAGATTGGGAACTGAGCAATTATACTTCCCTATTTCCTTACTTCCACTCACTTTCTTACAACCAAACACCCCCAATAACAACCATTGTTATCGGTGAGAAATCGACCGACAGTCAGAAAGAGTAAGATAGCGAAAGAAAAAGAAAGGGGAGCTGAAAGAGGAAAAAGAAGGAGGAGGACGATGCTACTCTCTCTCTCTCGCGCGAGAATGAACACGGACAGAGAAAAGGACAAAATTTTTATATGAGTCACAGGAGAAAACTTCCCTTCGATCGGTTTTGATAAGTAGTATACCGTCATTGCCAGTGAAAAACTGACCGATCGGTCAGGAGGAAGATGAAGGGAGATGTAACACCCCGATCCCGCAGGTACGGGGACGTTATGGCGACGTACATAAGCAGGGCGGAGATATCCTCACGTACGTACGTTAAGCCTCAATACATGAAATAACCTCCATATATACATGAGTTCCAGCATGAAATAAGTGCAAGAATACCTGCAGAAAGAGGTTAGTGATCATAACAGATAGGAAAAATAGGGATAAATAAGATAACAAAAACAAATCACAAAGATACCTATGAATGGTCTCGAGGACAAGTCTCCTTTGTGAATCCAATGGACTATCTGACAATACGATAACTCAGATCTCCAACCTGAACACGCAAACCCAGGGTCGTCAGAAAGCGACCTAATGAGTGGTAAAATGAAGGAGGCAGTAATATGTACTATAGTAATACAAGCACGATAATAATATATAATACATGTTTTTGTAATAGTTATATCATATAATAGAAATTTAATAATCTGTAGAAATATAACAATGTCATATTTTAATACCATCACCAATTAGCATGTTATCATTGGGTCATGTCTACAGTAGTCTCATATTTGTATATAATAAACACTGTTGACGTGATGCATGTGAACATGTAGTGAAGTATGCAGCCATTCTATAGTGATGTGAGTATACGGGAATAGTGTCTATAGGATATACAGGAACTAAAGGCATGCAATGCAAGGTATACGTGTACATGAAGAGTGTGTCACGACATGAAGTGCATCAAGTATCAGGTAATGTAGCAAAGTCTACATGTAGCATGATAGAGGATAAAATATCAGGAATAATAACAGGTACAACTACACAATAGTATACATGTATCAGGCAAGTCATGTTATTTATACAATGACAACAATCAGTACCACCTGGTATTTTAATCAACCTCTTCCAGTGTCTCGTACCACTGGCAATTCATACTGGAGCCCGCACTCCAGTCGAACCCATCCGGACATGGCATACGGGTACCAATTATCCAAACGAGAGAGTGATCAAATAACAAGTGTTCCCGACGTCACTATTGTTTATATCGTTTTATTATGTTAACTGAAAACCCAATGGTCGAGGAGCTCTAGTCAGGTGGGTGTATCCCGTGCATACGCAAGACAACGGCCTTAAACAGACTCCTGGCTGCTGAAACTAGGGCTACCCGCTAGGGCAGGAGTAAGAAATAATACAATACAAACAGTAGCCAGCCCTACCACGTCCCCTGCAGTGGGACTAATAATGGATCCAGACATCCACCCACAAGACCTAGTCAACCATCAAGTCTCCCCCATCCCTAAGTTATATTCATTATATTTGAGCTACACAGTATATTAAGAACTAGAACAGTACATGGTACAAGTATCAAGAACTAGAACGTGCATGGTACAAGTAATATAATAATACGAGATGAGCTGTGTTGATATCATGATATAAGATAACGAGAAACAATATACAAGAGATGTGGGATTCTAGAGGTGGCCCCCGTGGCTGAGATCCACGTGGCACTTAGTTCCACACATCGCGTATCAACAACACTCATGTCCAGTAACGAGAATATCAATAACAAGAATGTCAATAAAAGTAACAGGAAACAATCATGTAACAGGAATATATGAGTATATATGCAACAATAAGACATGCAATATGAACGGTGATGCATATGACAAGAATAGAGAAACCATACATGCATGCGTAACAGTGATGTGCCAAGAATCTATGTAACGATGATAACAATATATGAAATGACGGTATTCCGAGAATTGGTGTATCTATATATCGGTGGGATAAGAATACGAAATATTAGTGTGACGTGTCATAGTATATGTGTAACGGTGATACATGTACATGAGATAATAGTATCCAGTGTGACAGGATGTGTAAGTCACGGTGTTCCGAGTGTATGCACACTAATGTTTAGTCTAATAAGTCTCTATGTAACAGATGGACATAAATATGCAATGCACTGCATGTAACCAACCGTGTCCTGTGTAATATGGCTATATCATCTATTCGAGTGTCAAATACTTCTAATTATACTAACGATTACTATCTTATGAATACGGTAGGTACCACCAAAGTATTAAACATAATGATCTATTTTAATTATCAATTTAGTGGTTAGTTTTACTTATGAACATTATTTGTTGGCCCGGAGGCCTTCCTCTCTAGTTTTGATGATGATTAACTCATGTAGTTATGTTTACTAATAATCTTGTGATTTTAGTTTAGATCATTAATCAAGATATTAGTTGGTGATTGCTTCAAAAAGAAGAGTTTGGAAGCTTTCACATGGTGATTCCAGTGCCCGAGCATCAAGATCATACCTTTGCACTCGGTGGATCACGTTTGGGATCGAGTCGACTTGAAGATGGAAGATCATCAAGAAGACTTAGGTATCCTAGTTTTAGTTTAGTGTGTTTAGCTCCATTTGTAAAGCTTAGTATAGTTGATATGCTCAAGTGCACAACACACACGTTTTATGGTTTTTCGGTTTTTAGTTTAACCGATATTTGTTTTCATGAATAGTTGATCAAAACAAGTTTAATTGGTTTATGTATAGCAGATATATTCTTTCTATACATGCATGCTTAATTTTTAAACAAACTTATTTTGACTTTCCTATTCATGTATTGAAAAATCCAAGTTTGATAAAATACAAGTTTTGGTTTTTGGTAAAAATGTTAAAACACAAAAAATAGCTTCATATGCTTGATATTTGAGCTAAACTTTTTATCACATGTTTATGTATCAATGCAAAATGATAAAACTATTTTTGGAGATTTTTATAAGAGATAAAAGAATTTTTAAAAATATGTTTAACTGTTTTTCTGACCCAGTTTCTGACTCAGACTGTGGCTGACAGGCCAGGTCGGCCGACCGGACGATCGATCGAACCAAGGACCAGTCGATCGTTGCGGTTGACTGACGTGCACAGCCCTGTGCACATTTGTCAGACACAGGGCCGGTCGGCCGACCGGATCAGAGAGCCTTGCTCTCTGTATCTGGGCGGTCGACTGGAGTAGAGAAGTCTGCTCTCTGTATCTGGGCGGTCGGCCGGACGGTCGACCGGATTGCCCCAACGGTCATATTTCTGACCGTTGGTGGTCGACCGCCCGGTAGACCGCCTGCCTGTCAGGCTGACAGATCAGCCAACGGCTAGTTTTCTGTTTGGGCTATAAATACCCCATTTCTTGGGGTTTTGGCTAAGATTTTCAAGAGCAAAAATTCCTACTTTTCTGAAGTATTTTTAAAGTTTTAAAAAGTGTTTTAGAGCTTAAAGATTTCATCTTTATTGTTTTTTAAGGGTTTTGAAAAATCAAAGAAAACTAGGTCTTTGGGATATTGTTTTGGATTTTCATTTCTATCATCTACAAGATATTTCCCAAGAAGTTTTTCTTTATTATTTGATTTCCAAAAATACCTTGATATCCACTTGAGTTATATCTTCTATCCTAATCTATTTGGTTAAGGGCCTGTTTGGTTAAGGTTGAAGTGAGGAAGTGAAGAAGTGAGGAAGTGGTGATAGTTCCCTTTGGAACTTGGGAATTGGCTAGTAAGTTTTCCGGTGTTTGGATGTTGCTGGAAAGTGTGATTTGAAAAATGCTATGTCTTTTTCGGTGTTTGGATGATAATGTGGAAGTGGAAGTGAAAAAGTTGACCGCAAAATAATATTAAAATAAAAATTAATTAAGAAAAATAAAAAATGGGCTGTAATTAGAATGCAAGTGAGATTTACATAATCAAAAAATTAACTGTTTTGTGCTACAACTATTACAAGTGAGATTTACATGACCACAAAATTAACTGTAGCACTCTGGAAGTGAGGAAATGGTTGTGTAAAAGAGAAAAGAGAAAAGGAAAAGGGGTTTTCTTATTTTCCTTTTCCGGTGTTTGGATAGATAGGGAAGTGAGCAATTATACTTCCCCATTTCCTTACTTCCGTCCACTTCCTTGCAACCAAACACGCCCGGATCTTTGTTTTGTGGAAAAAAGAAGTGTTTGAGGTTGATTAAGCCTCCAAGTTGTACACCCTTGCTTTTGTTGTATCCCTATTTGGTAGAGGTTGATCGGGTGATTGGTTTGCTCCCTCTTTGGTAGAGGTTGAGATTGTGGTTTGCTCCCTCTAGTGAGAGGTGGAGTTTGGTTTGTGACCCTCTTCGGTAGAGGTGTTGGTTGTTGTTTGGTTACGGGCCTACCCCTCGGTTGTGAGGCGGTATTTGAGAGAGGAGTTCGGTACTCCCTTGTTGTAAAAATCCTTCTCGGTGAAGGTTCCCTCAGTGGGAATCCTCGGTGGACAAGATAGTGGATTAGAAATCCTTCTCGTTGAAGGCGGGGACGTAAAGTTAGGGGCTCGAACCTCGAAACATATCATTGTGTTTGCGTTTGATCCATTGTCTCTTAACCCTCTCTCTCTATTTGTGTTGTGCATAGCATTATTCATATTGCCATATCATTCATACTTGCGTATTATTTGTGCCTTGCATTTATTCACATTGCTATTTCATCCTTATATGCTTGGCTTGCTTGTGTGTGTGCCTCACTTATACTTAACCACAAGAGCTTCATATAGTACCTCAACCCTTATCTAGGGGAATCAAGAGGAGTTAGTCCAGAGCCCTTCACGGGGAATTCGGCTACACTTGTTGGTTGTATTAAGTGTTTGTGCAAATTTATTTTAGCTTCCGCATTGAGTTTCTAGATTAGCATTATCACCTATTCACCCCCTCTAGGTGATTTACAATTGGTATCAGAGCCTACGTTCCTGATATTTTAGGCTTAACATCCTAGGAGTGAGATCCTTGTTTGCTAACCTATCATTTGCATTTGCTTGTTTGCACACATATAGCTTGGACCCATGGACTTCATGACCCCACTTTGTTTGACCCTTCCAACATCATTGTTTGGAAGACTAGGATGTCCATTTATTTACTAACCCTAGGAAATAAGGTTCACCACTTCACCTTGCCATTACCAAGGAATCCTTCCTTAGTGATAGCAAGCATATAGGGGCCAATGCACAAGCCCTTGAGGCCATTAGAAGCACGCTACCTAAAGAATATCTTATGCATGTTTCTAATCTTGATTCCGCCTTTGCAGTGTGGAACAAGTTGACAACAACCACCACCTCCGAGCTTCAAATGCCAATCCAACAAGAAGAGGAGTCTAGTGGAGAATCCGAGTCACAATGCTTCATGATCTAAGGGAATGACTCCCTTGAGGTACAATCGAAAACTCAACTAGATAGTTTTGATTCTAGTGCTTCATGTGATGAATTTGTTGATGCCCATACTTTGAATGAAGAACTATCTATTATTTGTGAAAAATTGATAGAAAAATATAAAGTTTTGAAAAAGAAGACTTTTGCTTTAAATAAAGAAAATGAAAAATTGTCTTCTAAACTTGATTGTATTTTGCAAGAGAAAGTAGAGATCTATAATGAAAGGGATTCATTAAGGTCTCAACTTGATCTTGCACTAAAAGAAAATAAAGTTTTAAAATGTAAAAATGATTGTGAAACTCTTTTGAAGAATAATGATGTTTTGTCTTCAAAAGTTGAATTTGTTTTAAGAGAAAATGATTCTTTGAAAAGAGAAATTGATTTTATTTCAAAAGAATTAGAAATTTGTTTAAATAAAAATAAATCTTTGAAAAATGATATTGTTTCTCATGTTTGCCATGCTTCATCTAGTCTACCTATTGCATGTGCCACCTCTTCTTTAATTGAAAATGATATATCCATACTTAAGAAGAGTGTTGATTGTTTGGGCTCCACTTTGAGCAAATGTGTTGTGGGCCATACACGGTTGGAAACTTTGTTTCGAAAGAAACAAGTTCCATCTTTTCATGCACACACCCCACGGCATACACATGCTCCTCACGGACACCATCATCACTTGTATGCTCATGTATACACTTGTACACATTGTGGACGTAAGGGCCACCTTGCTAAATTTTGTTATGATCGTATACATGTTGAAAATTTAGCAAATAAATTTGTTTGGGTTAGAGAAGGTACTAACCCCCATGGACCCAAAAAGTTGGGGGTACCAAAGACCACCCCTCTTGTTTATGATGTAGGTGCGGGCTCTCACATGACGTGAGAGTAGCGCTACCATGGAGTGGATGCGTTCCGAGCTTCATGGAAATCATTTGGATGCATCACTTTCAAGGGATGTTTGGTGGAGAGGACCACCATGTTTTGGAGACAAGGAGAGTTGCTTTTTCGGTTTTGGTGACAATCCTTTACTCCCGTTTATTTACATGCTTTTCATATTCATTGTTTATAGCATGTTTCATTGTTTATAGATTATTATGTCAATGCTATGTTTATTAGATCCTTGACATACATATATAGCCCTTTTTGAGACACCCGTGTTTAAATATGGTCCATTATTTTTGTGTTCTCACCTTTGTTTAGCTATCATGTTTATCATAGGTTTAATAACATGTGAATTTACATAATAATCATGTTTAAAATTTTATCATGATGATTTTATCTTATTTTTATGCTTCATGCGTTGATTATATGTTTAAATGTTAGTTTTCATTAAGACTAGGTATATATTTGTTCATATAGTGGGCCACAAATAAATCTATATATGTTTGTACTTGAATGCTTATTTGAACCCATTAGATGTGCTAGTATAGTCTAGTTTTGATGATTCATACATTTTAAACTTGTATTCCTATTTTTGGATTTGTTTTATTTATATGAGTTTTCATTTCATGTATATGTCTATCTTGCCAAACTTTAAGATATACGGTATACCCCTTGAGTCATTTGCTTTTCATGCAAATCTATACATATGGACTCAATTGTGTTTAGGGATATGTATGTATACTTTTTGTGTTGACAAATCATACATATACCTTGAAATGAAATTTGTTTTAATGGAAATTTAGTTTTTCGTATTTCCATGTGTTTATGTTTAATTTCATGTATATGTCTATTTTATCCAAATTATTGTTATACATATACATCCTTTTGAGCCACGTGCCTTCATGCATATATCTTTGTGGACTCGTTGTGTTTGGATATGTATGTATACTTTAATTTGTATAGGACATACATATACCTTGAAGATTAAATAATTTTTGATGATTTTCATGTTTTCATATTTTAAGGAATATTGAGCTTATTGTCTATCTTTCATGATTATGATCTTCACATTGTATTTGTACACTCACATTTATTATTTACTCATGTGTTTGTTTTCATGAGTCATATTTATGCTTAATTGATTATGAGTGTTGACTATTTTGTGAATTTCATGTTTATGAAAAATAATTTTGTTTTATTCCTTACTTGAAGGATTTCGTACTAGTTTACAAGTTTTTCATATAACTAGTTGCGATATTCTTCATTTTGGTAGAGTTTTTGATTGAAATTTTCCTGCACACAAAGATAAAGAATTTTAGATTTAGAACAAGATGTGCAAGGTGCTCAATACTAATCCGCGATAGCAAAGGCTATGCGGGTCGTGATCCTCAGGGAGGGACTAGCGATGGAAGCGTTTAAGTAAGTTATCTCTATTTTATGTATTTTCTTATTACAATGGTATTTACAATGAGATGGGAGAAATAGATTGGAGAAAGGTGGAGTTGGTGATCTATACTAAAGAAATAGAAGAAAGGAAGAAGACTATAAAATACATACCTACCTCTTCAGTCCTACTTACCTTTGATCCTTTTGCGACGACTTACTTTGCTTTGGAAGGCGTTCAAGTATGGCGTATAGGATCGTCCACCTTCGCGATCTACACTACTAAAAGAAAAGACTGGCAAGCGACGGTTTGTTCATCTCCATAGGCCATCAAGGGCTCTTCTTGGCTAGGCAGTCTCGAAGCAATCGGATCTCACAGTTTGCAAGTCATTAGAGAGAATAACACAAGAATAGAAAAATAAAAAGAGAATAAAACACGAATAACAAGAATAGACATAACAAAGACAAACCTTTGAGTGGATTTCATTAATAATGGAAGAAAAGTAGGCTTACACCGCTGTCACCTCAGTACAAGTATGGACTCCTTCCTCCATGAAAGCTTCCTCCACTCTTAATTACAAAAATTACAAAAAGAAAAACCTAACCTAAACTACAAGTTAGCCTAAGAAACCCTAAAATTTTCTCTATATTTTCTGTACGCCCTTCTCGGTTGCACTGCAGGGTATTTATAGGTGCAGAAGGAGGTAGAGTCCCAACACAACTCTCCCACAAAAACTGGTCCCGGGATAAGGCAGGATTGCCGCGAAAACGCGGCTTGGGCCGCGTTTCCGTGGCCAAGTGATGGCGGCTGGCCACGCGCTTTGGGGCGTGGCCTCCCCTGGTCCGTCTATCTGGGCGTTTCTTTCTGGAAGCTGCATCTTGACTCTTGATCTTGGGATTTCGTGATAACTTGGGAAGCAAGTTACCTAGATCCCAAATCTTTTATTTACGAATTTCCTTATATTTGCACTCTCTTCTTTGGCTTTTATCCTCATCCTGCAAGTGTTTAGGGTTGAATACAAGTCTATCCTTCCCTCTTCTTTGTATTTGCAACTTTTTCCCTTAGTATTTGCAATTTTGGCAATTGATATTTGTAACTTTTACATTGGGCTTGAATATGGGCTTTTGGGCTTCTTTTTAGGCTTTATTTCTTTATTTTAATACTTCGAGGCCTGCACACAATAAATCATAAAATATTAGTAAATGTGCAGAATTATAGGAAAAAATATGAAAATGTGATGGTAAATATAATGATAAAAATGCACTTTTCACTACCAATCAGTTTTCAAACAAACTATATTTTTCAAACCTAATTTTTGAAAACCCCTACCATCTAAGGGCTGTTGGATGGGAGATCATGCTCATGTATGCTTTATATTGAAAATCATTTTAAACTTGAACATGGTTGGGTGGTAGTTATATGATGTATACACTTGATCATTATGATTGTTTCAATTGGTATCATTGAAATTATTTCAATTGGTATCAATTTTGATTTTTTTGTATACTCATATATTTTCGTATATGTATGCTTGCATTTCAAAGAATATCAATTTCAATTGGTATCTATTTTTCATACATATATATGTTTGTGTTTATGCTAAGCTTGAGCTTCAATTTTGTTTCAATTGATTAGTTTTTCAATTGCTTTTCAATTGGTATCTCATTTCAAGCCTACGCATTGTTTTTGTTGGTATTTCATAAAGGGGGAGAAAATTCGATTTTCATATTTCAATTGGTATTTGTATCTCCACTCCCTTACTTTATGATAGAAAATAAAAAAATTTAAATTGATATCATATACTTAAAAAGAAAAATACTCTTTTTGATATCAAGATGTTTATTTGAATGTTTTAAAATTGGTATCTCAAAATTTTGTTTAAAAAAAATAATAAAAATAAAAATACAAAAGTTTTGATTTGTATTGCCTATATGCAAGGAGAGCTTAACATCTCTTCTACATATAGATTCATGATGAGTGTATCTTGTATTGAAGAGCTTGACAATCTCTTCTTTATGTGGTACACGTGTGTAGGGGGAGCATCACATCTCCTCTTGTGCATTACATAGTGTACGTTATGTGAATTAGGGCTTGTCATCACTCCTTCATGTAATGTATCTATGTAGGGAAGCTTCACATCTTCCTCTTCATGAATGTATATAGCATATACCATTTATTTATTGATCTATGTTTACTTTCAATTGGTATTAAGATACTACTTTGACATATTTTCAATTGATATCTTAATTGTTTGTCACCCCTATTTGTTTTGTTTTTGTTTTAGACAAAAAGGGGGAGAACATTGTCTTTATTTACCCCTTATTGATGATTGTTTCTTTGTATTAAAAAGGGGGAGAAGATTTTATTTTGTTTTGATTTTTACCCCTTTGTTGATGATTAACAAAAAGGGGGAGAAAGATTTTGAGTTTGATCATGTTTTATATGTGCATATTTATGTTTTGCATATATTAAGTTTAATTTAGTTTAATTTTAATTGGTATATAGAGCATGTTTTGTTTTTGAACATTTCATTGGTATCTAGAGCCTTTTATTGTTTATGCATATACATGCATTTATATTTTAAGAGCCTTCATTGCATATTCATTATGTTTATTTATTTATGCATGAGTTAAGGGGGAGCTTCTTTGAAGCTTAACTTTAATCCATGCATATATAACTCCATGAGTTTTGTCATCATCAAAAGGGGGAGATTGTTGGCCCGGAGGCCTTCCTCTCTAGTTTTGATGATGATTAACTCATGTAGTTATGTTTACTAATAATCTTGTGATTTTAGTTTCAGATCATTAATCAAGATATTAGTTGGTGATTGCTTCAAAAAGAGGAGTTTAGAAGCTTTCACATGGTGATTCCAGTGCCCGAGCATCAAGATCATACCTTTACACTCGGTGGATCACGTTTGGGATCGAGTCGACTTGAAGATGGAAGATCATCAAGAAGACTTAGGTATCCTAGTTTTAGTTTAGTGTGTTTAGCTCCATTTATAAAGCTTAGTATAGTTGATATGCTCAAGTGCACAACACACACGTTTTAAGGTTTTTCGGTTTTTAGTTTAACCGATATTTGTTTTCATGAATAGTTGATCAAAACAAGTTTAATTGGTTTATGTATAGTAGATATATTCTTTCTATACATGCATACTTAATTTTTAAACAAACTTATTTTGACTTTCCTATTCATGTATTGAAAAATCCAAGTTTGATAAAATACAAGTTTTGGTTTTTGGTAAAAATGTTAAAACACAAAAATAGTTTCATATGCTTGATATTTGAGCTAAACTTTTTATCACATATTTATGTATCAATGCAAAATGATAAAACTATGACCCAGTTTCTGACTCAGACTGTGGCTGACAGGCCAGGTCGGCCGACCGGACGGTCGACCGAACCAAGGGCCAGTCGACCGTTGCGGTCGACTAACGTGCACAGCCCTGTGCACATTTGTCAAACACAGGGCCGGTCGGCTGACCGGATCAGAGAGCCTTGCTCTCTGTATCTGGGCAGTCGACCGAGCGGCCGACCGGAGCAGAGAAGTCTGCTCTCTGTATCTGAGCGGCCGGCCGGACGGTCGACCGGATTGCCCCAACGGTCATATTTCTGACCGTCGACCGCCTGCCTGTCAGGCTGACAGATCAGCCTAACGGCTAGTTTTCTGTTTGGGCTATAAATACCCCATTTCTTGGGGGTTTTGGCTAAGATTTTCAAGAGCAAAAATTCCTACTTTTCTGAAGTGTTTTTAAAGTTTAAAAAGTGTTTTAGAGCTTAAAGATTTCAACTTTATTATTTTTCAAGGGT
Source organism: Agave tequilana (assembly GCA_038442645.1). Lineage (NCBI taxonomy): Eukaryota > Viridiplantae > Streptophyta > Magnoliopsida > Asparagales > Asparagaceae > Agave > Agave tequilana. The sequence continues at coordinate 99,859 of JAVJIF010031578.1, read as the reverse complement.
TTTGAAAAATCAAAGAAAACTAGGTTTTTGGGATATTGTTTTGGATTTTCATTTCTATCATCTACAAGATATTTCCCAAGAAGTTTTTCTTTGTTATTTGATTTCCAAAAACACCTTGATATCCACTTGAGCTATATCTTCTATCCTAATCTATTTAGGATCTTTGTTTTGTGGAAAAGAGAAGTGTTTGAGGTTGATTAAGCCTCCAAGTTGTACACCCTTACTTTTGTTTTATCCCTCTTTAGTAGAGGTTGATCGGGTGATTGGTTTGCTCCCTCTTTGGTAGAGGTTGAGATTGTGGTTTGCTCCCTCTAGTGAGAGGTGGAGTTTGGTTTGTAACCCTCTTCGGTAGAGGTGTTGGTTGTTGTTTGGCTACGGGCCTACCCCTCGGTTGTGAGGTGGTGTTTGAGAGAGGAATTCGATACTCCCTTGTTGTAAAAATCCTTCTCGGTGAAGGTTCCCTCGGTGGGAGTCCTCGGTGGACAAGATAGTGGATTAGAAATCCTTCTCGGTGAAGGCGGGGACGTAGAGCTAGGGCTCGAACCTCGAAACATATCATTGTGTTTGCGTTTGACTCATTGTCTCTTAACCCTCTCTCTATTTGTGTTGCGCATAGCATTATTCATATTGCCATATCATTCATACTTGCGTATATTTGTGCCTTGCATTTATTCACATTGCTATTTCATCCTTATATGCTTGGCTTGCTTGTGTGTGTACCTCACTTATAGTTAACCACAAGAGCTTCATATAGCACCTCAACCCTTATCTAGGGGAATCAAGAGGAGTTAGTCCAGAGCCCTTCACGGGGAATTCGGCTACACTTGTTGGTTGTATTAAGTGTTTGTGCAAATTTGTTTTAGCTTCCGCATTGTGTTTCTAGATTAACATTATCACCTATTCACCCCCCCTCTAGGTGATTTACATTATTAACTTCGAAAATCTCATTAACTAACCAATCATCCAGATATATCTATACATGGTATAATAAATCAGTAATATCTATCTATTATTATGTTTTAATTACCGGGATTTCCCAACAATGACATTTTTAGTAAACAATAATTATAATGAGTTACCGATAATCAAGTTTTATTAATTAGGCAATCAATCAATTTCCTTAAACATGATAAAATATAATTTATAAAAGAAAAACACTCACAAACTAGCCATGGAAAGGTAGCTCTCTTTCCCACGATCGCAACGGTTCCAGAATCGTCCAAATCGGAGTCCGGATGCTCCAGATATCGCCTGAACGCTAAAAGTAATAGAAATGGGTTAAATATGTAATAAAAATATATCAATTACAAATAGTATAAATTATCAGGGGGTTTTCTGTAATATTACCTTTATTTCATTTAGATGCGGGTATGGGTGGCAAACGAGTCGGGTTTAGATCCAATACCCAAACCCGTAACTTAAGTAATGGGTTAAAGGGTTTTTGGGCTAATGGGCTCTTGAAATGGGTTCGCACCCGTTATGGGTTGTGAACCCATTTAGCTACAGCAGCAGCATCATTTGCTACTGCTGTGCTTGCGCACGGCCGGCCAGCGGGTGCTGGCCGGCGACGAGGGAGGCCCGCCGGCGGCGGTCCCGGCCGCCGGCGGTGCGGCAGTGGTTCAGACAAAGAGAGGGCGAGGAGATAGAGGAAAAGAGAGATAGCGAAAGAGGGAGGGAGAGTTTTACAGTGGAAGAAGAAAGAGAAGAAGAAAGAAAAGAAGAAGAATAAGTGGGGGAGGAAAAGAGGAGGAGAAGGGGGCGACGCCCAGATTACCCGCCGGCGCCGCCAGACCGGCCGGCGATGGACACCGGCGGCCTGACCTGGCCTGGGGCGGCAGTTAGGCCCCCGGCCTGTACAGAAAGAGAGGGAGAGAGAAGAAATAGAGGGGGGAGAGTTTGAGAGAGAGAAAGAATAAAGGAGAGAGAAAGAGGAGGGCTTTAGAGAGAGATAGGGATGAATTAGAGAGAAAGGATTTAAAAGAAAAAAAAGAAAGAAAGAAAGGCGGTGGTCTCATGGCGGTGGAAGAGGATTCGGGAAGAAAGGAGAAGAAAAGAAAGAGATGGATTAAAAAAATAATATTTTATTATTATTTATATTGGCCCAATATTCGACCAGCTCCGAACGGTTCTTAAAAATTATAAAAAATAGAGTATATTACATGGAGGAGGAATGTGAAATCGGATTCATGAAATAAAGTCCGGTTTGGAAGTTAAAAATCCTGAAGTGTATTACCGACACCGGGCGACACCGGTTTGGCCCAATTTTTGATAAATTCAGAAAAATCTCCAAAAATATCCTAACGTAGATTATATGATTCTACGACATAATGTGAAAGCAGATTCTAAAAATTCTACTCCGTCTGTGAATTAAAAATCATAGAGTTGATTACCGCTATCGGTCGATACCAACTACGGAGATTTTCTAAAATAATCCAGAAAAATTTTCAGAAAAGTCTGAGAAATTTAAAATATTAGAAAATAATATCTAAAATTGAAATCGGCTGATCTGACTAGCAAAAAGGTCAAATCAATTTTGTATGCCGTATCAAGCATTGATACCGTGATACGTACATCAGGGCTCAAGGGGTTACAGGAGAGAGAAAGAAGAAACAGGAAGAATGACGGGGGAGCTGAGATAGGAAGAAGATGGAGGAAGTCGACGCTGCTCTCTTTCTCACAGACAAAAACGAACGAAAGAACGCACAAAGTTGCTATATGAGTCACGGGAGAAAATCTCCTTTCGGTCACTTTTGATAATAAATAAATAATAACTAGTATACCGCCATTGATACTGAGAAACTGACCGACTAGTCAGGATGAAGACGAGACATAAGAGGAAGAAGGAGGAAGAAGGCATGGGAGCTGAGAGAAAAGGAAGGCGGAAGGAGGGAAAGATGTTTCTCTCGAATGAATACGGGCGGACGGACGGAAAAAACTTTTATGTGAGTCACATGAGAAAACCTTCCTTCGATCGGTTTTGATAACTAGTATACCGCTTTGACAGTGAGAAACTGAGTGACAGTCGCGAGAGAGGTGGCGACTGCGGTGAGAGAGAAAGAGCAGGAGGATGCTGGAGGGAGAGGCGCGTTTAGAGGAAGAGAGGAGGAGACTGGGAAAAGAAGAAGGAGACTATAAGGGAGAGAGGAGAAAAATGGGGAAGAAGAAGTCGTTGTTGCTGCTCTCTCTCTCTCATTCGTGGATGAAGACGGACAAACAGACGGATAACTTTTGTGAAGTAGTCACGCGAGAAAACATCACTTAGCTCAGTTTTGATAATATTATATTATCAAAATCGAACTAAGGGAGGTTTTCTCTCGTGATTTATATAGAAACTTTGCCATTTCGTCCGCCCGTTCGTCCACTCGTCTTCGTCCACGGGAGAGAGGAGCATCGACCCCATCCTTCTTCCTATCTTAGCTCCTCCTCCTTCCTCCTCCTCCTCCCTCTTCCTCCTCAACTTTTTCCTGATTGATCAATCAGTTTTCCATCGGCAATGGCGATATGCTAGTATAATAATAATTACAATACAATAGTATTTTAAATTGATTTAGTGGGGTATTTTTTTAGTTTGTAAAGTGATTATCAGAGTTAATGAGGTGTCTGGAGTTTGTAATTGGATGGAGTGATGAATGACAAGGGCTTATCCCAAAAAGATGGATTCTTGACAGGATTGTGGCATTTTGGTCGAGAGATCAGATCCGATCACACCTCGTTTGAGCTCACCAGTTGTTGAGATTCCTGAATATGGGTCAGAATCTCACTGTGACATTTGTTTAGTCTCTTGCTTTGTGATGCCAAATATTTTTTCTCTTTTTTTCTTCATTTATTTTAAACTAGGACAATACACGTGTCATGCTCGTATTGTATTGTATACTTAAGGAATTAGAAGCCTTAATTTAATTTATTAGGATTTTCTACTGAAACACTACTGAATTATGAGTTTCAATATTAAGATTGTTATGAGAAAATATATTCATTTCAAATTAGATTTTAAATTTAATTAAAAACTAATTAAATTATAAACATACTGTCCCTAATTCTTCTGTTGGTGGGACTGCTTATGCAACTGTTGGTTTTTTATTTGGTGGGATTGCTTCTGTTGTTAGTCTTGTAGGAGGAATTTCTTTTACTGGTTTTGTAGGATGAAATAATGTTGGTGTTTGTAACTCATTTGATGTTGATGCCAATATCAACCCTACCTCTGATGTTTCTAGAGTGGTTAATGATGATATTCATGGTGCTTCTACTTTTAGAGATCATGGAGGCTTCTCTTCCTTGGCGACGGTGGTGCTTGTTGGATAGGAGTGTCATGCTCCTTAGGATTAGTTATTTTGGTTCTTGCTTTTGAGTGCTTTCCACTCATTAGCTTAGTTAGATGTCTTTAGTTTGTGTTCTGATATATTTTTTGGTTCTCTTTTTTGCGGTGGTTTAGGATTTATTTGATTGTGTGTGTATAGATTTATGTCATTTTGCAAGGAATCGATGCTGAGTCATCTCCCTCAAATACAATCTTATGATATCTAAATGTAAGATCTATTTTGTTGAAGTTGATTTACATTATTTAAAGTAACTAAAAATTAAAAATCATGTATCTTGCATATTTTTTATCCATCGATCAAGTGGGCGCAAAATGGATGGCCGAAAATAGTATATTGCTTAAATCTACGTCTTTAAACATACAAATTCTCGATCCGATCATTTCATCATGATCTAAACAATTAAATACCCTTATACACCATTTTTTGCTAGATTTCAGATTTTCTACACCGTTAAACTAACAAACTTACTATTTCAGCCATTTATTTTGCGCATACTTCATGGGTAGGCAAAAGGCATTCAAATTTCATGATTTTGATTGTTTGTTTCTTGAAATAAAATAGATCTACTCCAATGAAATTGATCTTGCATTTGAACGTCGCAGGGTTGAATTTGAATGGAAAGGATTCAGCCTCGAATCCTTTCAGAATGACACAAGTCTCTCGCTAGTCTCTATTTATAAATGATCATTATTTGGGTCCTTTGGAAATGATATGGAGATGAATCCTTCTTGATCAAATTCAATGTTAGGCTATTCAAATTGAAGATAAACCCGAGTTGATCTGCATTATTAAGGGCTTAAAAATAAGATTTTAAATATTTTGAATAATTTTTGCTTAGACATTGAGTATGTGGTAAATGAACGATTGAAATAGTGAGTTGGTAGTTTAACAGTGCAGGATATTTGAAACCTAACAAAAGTTGGTGTGCGAAGTTTTTTAAATGTTTAGGTAATTGATGATCAGATTGATAATTTGTATGTCTAAAATTATAGATCTAAGTAATAAGATACTTTTCGGCTGTCCATTTTGTGCCTACTTGATACATGAATAAGAAAACTTCAAAACACTTGATATTTATTTTTAATTACTTTATTACCCTAAACCCAACACATATACACTCTAAATATGCACAGAACCCTACCTATATTATCACTATATTCCACTACATCTAGATGGTCATTAGTTCGAGGGGATAATGTAAATTACGACGTGATCCTAGGGGATCTCAAACGACAACAAAATTGCTTCCACTAAATCAAAATTACTACGCTAATTGGTTTCTCTTAATTTCTAGTTTTTTTCCTATTCTATATTTCTCCTGTGAACTCTTTTTAGAAAAATTGATAGTTAAAGATTAGCTAAGTATAGTTTTTGTCTTCGAAAAAAATCAAATAAGATATTTCTCCTCCTCTTTTTTCTCTGACTTGTCTCCCAAATCAGAGAGTAAAATAAAAGATTACACTGACGAACATCTAAATATTTTGCCCAAAAAAGTACAGTCAATAATAAATGTAAATTACGGACACTATCTTAACTAAGTAATCTAAAGGCATATTCATCGATCATTATAGACTAAAACTCAATTAAAGCAAAAGAAAAATTAGAAAGAAATTTTCTTTTGCTTGCCCTATGTTCTACTTCTATTCCAAGTCGTCATGTTTATAGAAACATGGGGCAAAGAATGTTGATGTGGTGTTGTAACCCCCCGATCCATGTGCATATCATATTATCGGTACTTGGTACGGTGTACAGAGTTGATTTGACTTTTCTGATAGTCAGATTGAGTCGGTTTCAGTTTCAGATATTATTTTCTAATATTTTAGATTTTTCAGATTTTTTTGAAATTTTTCTGAATTATTTTAGAAAATCTCTGAAGTCGGTGTCGAGCGATACCAATAATCGGCTCTACGATTTTTAATTCACAAACGGAGTTGATTTTCTGGCACCTATTTTCTTATTATGTCTTAAAATCATATTTTCTATATTAAGATATTTTTGGGAAGTTTTCTAAATTTATCAAAAAATCGGCCAAGCTAGTGTCGCCCAGTATCGACAATATATTTTAGGATTTTTAACTTACAAACCGAAAAGGTTTCTAGAACACGATTTCACATTCCCCTCCACATATTTTACAAATTTTTTTGGAATCGCTCGGAGCTAGTCAAAATTTCACCTAATAAAATAATATTTTAAAATTCCTAATTTTCAATTTCTTTTCCCCTTCCTCTTTCTCCAGATTTCTCTAATTCTCCACCGCCTCTCTCAAACCACCTTACCCACTGCCATTTCCCCTTCTTCTTCTTTATAAACTTCCCCCCCTCTCTTTTATTCCATACTCTTCCTCTCCATTTCTCTCTTTTTTTCTTCCCTCTCTTTCTCACTGTTTCTCTCTCTCTCTCACTCACTCTCTGTGTCCATGGTGGGGGCCAGGCAGCCGGTAGGCTGATGGCCGGTGCGCCACCGCGCCCTCCCCCAACCTGGTCGCATCTCCCTTTTCTCTTCTTCTTCTTCTCCTTCTTCTCCTTCTATTCTTCTTCCTATTTCTTTCTTTTATCTCTCTCTCTCTCTCTTCCCCCATCTCTCTATTCCTCTCTTTCTCTTCTCCTGGGAGATTGCCGCAGGCGGGGCGGCACAGCCTTGCCAAGACAACGTACGACTGTGCTATCCTGCCCCTTCGCTCTCGTTCTTGTTCCCTCTCTCTCTAATTGGGTTTAAAGCCAATAATCATAATACAAACCCATTAACCCATTATCACTCAAACCCAATAACCTAAACTCATTAGACCCAATACCCATCACACTTAAGTTATTGGTTTCGGTATTGGATTTAAACCTGACCAGTTTGTGGACGAAACTCGCATCCAATATAAAGTAAGGAAAATTTTCCTAAAGGCCCCTGATAACTTAGATTTATTGCATCTATATTATTCTTAATCACATATTTAACCCCTTTATATGTGTTGACTGAGATTTCCTGCACACAAAAATAAACAATTTTAGTTTTAAGAATAGGATGTGCAAGTTCTCAATTCTAATCCGCTGTAGCAAGGCTATGCGGGTCGTGATCCTCAGGGAGGGACTGCGATGGAAGCGTTAAGCAAGTTTCTCTAAAGTTTTTATTTTTATTAGTTAAGTTAGAAAGATAGCGGTATTTACAATGGTCGGAAAAAGAATATGGAGATGAGTTATGATTTAATCTACAAAAAGAAAAGAAAAGAAAAGAAAAGAAAAGAATACTTACTTGAGTTTGGTTGAAGAAAAACGTGAAAACCTTACATGTTCTACCTTGCTTAGGAGGCGTTCAACGCATAGATCATAAACTCGAGCCCGGTCCTTGTGCACATTATATCGTCAAGCATATCAAGAACGAAGTGATGCGAAGCTTTGGAAGTGGAGAACGTTTTCATGAACTATCGTTGGCTCTCACGTAGCTTAGTTATACTTGTTTGGAATTCACTTGCATGTTCATCAATCAGCCACAAAGAGATCATAGAGAAAAAGAAATAGAAAACAAAAGGAAAAGTAAAACATAAGAATAATAAACAAAAGAAAAATATTACCTTTATTCATGAATACAATGGCCGAGAAGAGGAAGATACATCGGTGTCACGCTCAATATAAACCTCTCTCTCTCTTGAAAATAAAAAGAAACCCTAATTACAAAACTAGAAGAAAGAACGAAACTAAATCCTAGCTTTTGGCCCTTTGCTGGACGCTGGACACTCTGTACGTTGCACTGCAGGGGGTATTTATAGGTGCAGAAGGAATCAGAGTCCCAATCGAAGTGGTCCACGAAAACAGGTGACGGGCCGCGTTTCCGCGGCTCAACACTGGCGGTTGGCCACGCGCTTTGGCGCGTGGCCTCTCCTGGTCCGTCCATCTGGGCGCCTGCTTCTGGAATATGCATCCTGGCCTTTTAATCTGGATTTTCGAGATAACTTAGTAATCAAGTTACCCTTAATCCAGATTTCTTCAAATCTTCTTTCCACGAATTTCCTTCTTATCTTGGGCTTTTATCCTCATCCTGCAAGTGTTTAGGGTTGGATAGAAGTCTATCCTTCCCTTTTCTCTGATATTTGCAATTTTTAGCCCTTGTATTTGCATTTTGACTTCTTGTAATTGCGCTTTTTCACCTGGGCTTCAAACATGGGCGTGGATCTAGGCTTTTTGGCTCTTAAAGCTTTATTTCTTATTAAAATAATAATTCGAGGCCTGCACACATTAAATAACGAAATATTAATAAATGTGCATTATAATATGAATAAATGTGCAAATGTGATGGTATATATGATGACAATTATGCATTTTTCACTACCTATCACACCCCCACACTTATCTTTTTGCTCGTCCTCGAGTAAAAATCAAAAAGAAAGAGAAAAATCTAACCTAGCTAACTCACTTTCGTAGGAATCACGGTTGCACTTAGCATGTGCAACAAGCCGTTAAACCCCTAGGTTACCCTAGAGGACGAGTGTTGTCTCGTGAGGGTTTTCAGCGGATTACACCCACAAAATCCATAAAAAGGAAAATATTTGAAATACGTTTGAAGAAACTAAGTAGTCTATAAGTTTTAGGATCCTCATTTTTATTCATTCTTTAAACTTAGTCTTAATAAAGTTAATTGTTATTTTATTTTAGGTAAGGATTAAAATTGAATGTTTGTATAGTCTTTTTCGTTACCAAAAGTCATACGCATCCTTATGTTTTTACTAGGAATTCCCTAACTTGGACTCTCATGCCTCTATATATATATATATATATATTTTATTTTTTTTTATTTTTTTAAATATGTATAACGCATCTAATTTTCTTTCGTATAAGCATTAAGGCTTCTTGAGGCCCTCATACCTAACTAATTGACTATTAGATGTGTTAATACATATATAAGTATTTTTTCTTAATTTTCTTAGGCTTTCTAATCCACCCATGTAACGAACTTAAAGTCGATGGCTCCCAAACCGGTTGGCTTTAGGGCACCAGGTGAGAAAACACCCCGCGGACTCAAATTCGAGTGAACTAGGCCCCAAAACTAAGGACTTTATTTTATTTACTCACCTTTAGGCATGAATACTTATGCTTCTTGAGGCGCATGTATCAGCTTAATTGGTGATTTTTTTTTCTTTTTTTTATGAGGCACAAGGTTTTTGTCTTAGAATCCTAGATATGCATTTGGTATGCACATTTCATTAAGGTAAAAATTAAGACTAACTACTTATTCAATTTCTCTCCTATACCTAAAAATTTAAACAATTTATTTATTTTGATCAAGTTTTTAGAAATCCTAATCATGATTTTCCTAATCCTTAAAACTAACTTAGGTTTCTTTCAAAAAAATAAGTCAAAATACTGTCCTTTTTATAAATTTTTTTTTAAATTTTTTTTATTATCAAATTTTGTTAGTGTCTACTTATGTTAGTATGTTAGTAAAGCCCACCCCCACACTTATCTCATGCATTGTCCTCAATGTCTGAATGAATGCATATATGCATGAAACAGAACAAGGGAAGGCGGAAGTTACCTTAGGGTGGTGGTTCCGGAGGTGGTCTAATTGGTCCACGAAATGCGGCCCAAATAAGATAACGTGGTAGTTCACGGGACCTACCTTTATTGACCTCTTTTTTATTTACATATTTACAGTCCCCAGAATGAATAGGATCATGGAAGATCCTCTCGTGAAACTTACTCCCTTTACATGACCAGTCCTGGAAAATCATCACAGAGTCATGGTCTATACCTATGTCCAACAAAAGAATGTGACTTGGTAGAATGGTTGACTTGGACTCAAGAATGATAGGTTCAGGAACTAATACCGACTCAGGAAAGAAACTTAAATCAAGTAAGGGTTCAGGATTCGAGCATGGTTCAAGAAGTGGGTCCAAGTCAAGAAATGAAAACTCAAGTCCACAATCATTTTCCCACAATAGAATGTGACTTAATGTTAGTGATTCAAGTTCAGGAATGATAGGTGTGGGAATCAAAACTGACTCTAAAATATCACCTAAGTCGGGTAACAAAACAGGAGTCAATAATGATTCAGGAATTTGAACTTGATCATAGATTTGGGAATCTAGGTCACATATCTCATTAGTTTCAATCTCATAAAAATGGGAACTTGCCAATTTTTTCATGGGACTTTCAAAATTGCACAATTGGTCAAGTTCAATATGATCATCAAAAATGGGTGATTCAATTTCATGATCTATAGGTATGGGAATAAATGTTGGCTCAGAAAATTGGTCCAAATTGGGTAAGGATACTGGAGTCAACATAGATTCGAAGATGGAAACTGAATCGCAAAGTTGGGGATCGGGTTCACATTCATAATCTAATTCAATCTCATTGAAATTAAAACTAGCCAATTTGTCCAAGGATTGGGATTGAGCAAGTTCATATTGATGTGATGAAATTGAATTTTGATCAAGGTCTTCTAAACAGAATGATTCTTGGTTCCTATCAAGATGCTCAAGAATGTTTGAAAGTCTAGAAATTTGATCATTCATTATATCTTGCAACCGATCCACTTTTTCTTCTAACCCATCGAATAGATCAATGGAGGACTGAAACCTTGGTGATGTGGGAAAAGACGTATATGAAGATAATGGTTGAACAGGTGGTTGACCATATGGCTCAGGGGTGTTGAATTCCCATTGGCTCTGTGAAGAGTAGTGATGATTATTCCAATCTTGTTCATAGTATTGGGACTGGGGCATGTAATGATTCGGATAAGACCAATCTGGCACACTAAGTTGGTTAGAGTTATGATATGCCGGGTTGGTAATATCCAAAAAAGAGGTTGGTGTATAATATGGATCCTCATTAAAATTGAAAAAATTATTGTTATAGGCCATATCACACAAAGCAAACAAAAGAAAAAAAAACAAACAAAAAAGAAAAATTTCTAACCTAAGTTAGGGTAGACCTAGACCTAGACGACTCCTAACTGGTTAGACTGTCCACGGGAGGTAGGGTGTAGACTTTGACCACAAGTTAATCAGCCAGGTCGGGGCAAGAGTGGTGGGAGGTTTTCCGTCAAAGACGTTCCTTAATTAAATAACCACCACACTTCGGGCTTTCGGCCCTCAATCCCCTTCCTAGACACTGATTTGGTAGGAGTCAACTTCTAACACCGTTCCCCCTTAGGATAATCTCCTAATTGAGTCCGAGTGTCCCTAGGGCCAACGTCTACTCAGTTTTAGTTAGGCTTGGGTTAGTGAGTGCTTGGGATATGATTTTTGGGTTAAGGAAGGGTGATGAAATCCCCACCTTATCTTGTTAATGGGTTATGCCCTTAAGATGAATTAGTGCAAGTGTACAAGATAAATAGATAGAATTCACTCAAAGCAGAAAATCAACCAAGAGATGAGTCCTATTTTACATGCAATGCGTACGTACCTTGCTCCAGCACTCTTCAACAGTAAAATAAAGTAATTGAAAAGACACGTGCCTAATATGCAAACGTCTAATCAATTTTTATTTTTAACAACAAATAATTTACTGTTGAATTAATTAGCAGTTGCAGAGTGATCACAGAGAAATATAATCACAACAGAAATCAGAATTTTGCAATGCAGAGCAACCTGCAGAAAAGCAGGTTAGTAGTTCACTACTATTGCCGCGGAATCGCGGCTTTTGCCGCGGATCCGCGGCAAATTAGTAGGTCCAGGTGCTCTGCCTTGGAGGGCAGAGGCACTGGATTGCTGTATGTCCTTGCTGCTGCTCTGTTTTTGTTTCCTGTTCTCTGTACCTGCAACAGAAAAGAATAAAGAATTAGTTAAAAATTAAATTTTTTTATTAGAGAATAACTTACCGTCCCTCCCCGGCAACGGCGCCAATTTGTTGACTGAGATTTCCTGCACACAAAAATAAACAATTTTAGTTTTAAGAATAGGATGTGCAAGTTCTCAATTCTAATCCACTGTAGCAAGGCTATGCGGGTCGTGATCCTCAGGGAGGGACTGCGATGGAAGCGTTAAGCAAGTTTCTCTAAAGTTTTTATTTTTATTAGTTAAGTTAGAAAGATAGCGGTATTTACAATGGTCGGAAAAAGAATATGGAGATGAGTTATGATTTAATCTACAAAAAGAAAAGAAAAGAAAAGAAAAGAAAAGAAAAGAATACTTACTTGAGTTTGGTTGAAGAAAAACGTAAAAACCTTACATGTTCTACCTTGCTTAGGAGGCGTTCAACGCATAGATCATAAACTCGAGCCCGGTCCTTGTGCACATTATATCGTCAAGCATATCAAGAACGAAGTGATGCGAAGCTTTGGAAGTGGAGAACGTTTTCATGAACTATCGTTGGCTTTCACGTAGCTTAGTTATACTTGTTTGGAATTCACTTGCATGTTCATCAATCAGCCACAAAGAGATCACAGAGAAAAAGAAATAGAAAACAAAAGGAAAAGTAAAACACAAGAATAATAAACAAAAGAAAAATATTACCTTTATTCATGAATACAATGGCCGAGAAGAGGAAGATACATCGGTGTCACGCTCAATATAAACCTCTCTCTCTTGAAAATAAAAAGAAACCCTAATTACAAAATTAGAAGAAAGAACGAAACTAAACCCTAGCTTTTGGCCCTTTGCTGGACGCTGGACGCTCTGTACGTTACACTGCAGAGGGTATTTATAGGTGCAGAAGGAATCAGAGTCCCAATCGAAGTGGTCCACGAAAACAGGTGACGGATCTCATCCATAATGCCGCGGAAACGCGGCTTGGGCCGCGTTTTCGCGGCTCAACACTGGCGGTTGGCCACGCGCTTTGGCGCGTGGCCTCTCCTGGTCCGTCCATCTGGGCGCCTGCTTCTGGAATATGCATCCTGGCCTTTTAATCTGGATTTTCGAGATAACTTAGTAATCAAGTTACCCTTAATCCAGATTTCTTCAAATCTTCTTTCCACGAATTTCCTTCTTATCTTGGGCTTTTATCCTCATCCTGCAAGTGTTTAGGGTTGGATAGAAGTCTATCCTTCCTTTTTCTCTGATATTTGCAACTTTTAACCCTTTTATTTGCATTTTGACTTCTTGTAATTGCGCTTTTTCACCTGGGCTTCAAACATGGGCTTGGATCTGGGCTTTTGGGCTCTTTAAGCTTTATTTCTTATTAAAATAATAATTCGAGGCCTGCACGCATTAAATAACGAAATATTAATAAATGTGCATTATAATATGAATAAATGTGCAAATGTGATGGTATATATGATGACAATTATGCGTTTTTCACTACCTATCAATATGGTTTCTAGCGTTCGGACAATATCTGAAGCATTCGGAGTCCGATTCGGATGATTTTGGAACCGTTGCAATTATATGAAAGATAACTACCTTCCCAAGCTCATTTTGTGAGTGTTTTTTTTTTTTTGATAAATTATATTTAGTCATGTTTAATTAAATGAATTGTTTGTAAATCATAATTATCGATAAAGGTGGAACTTATAAGTTATATAAACAGTAAAGACCGATAATTATAATATATGTGATTACTTAACATATTCGATTTTGAATTAATATAAAATACAGATGCCTTGCTTATATCCTAATAATAAGTTACTATTGGATTATTGGTAAAGCTATTAGTTTAATGATTATTGGGTTATTAATAAATTAATAGCTATTAAAAAGGTTGTGAAGAGTTGTAAAGATAGACTTGTAAATAATTTCTTTATGGATAAGGGTAATATTCATGAATAACAATCAATACCTAAATATTTGGACACTTGTTCATGTTACATATAACATCTTGACACCGTCATCGTCACCGAACCACCGATACGTCGGACACAATTATATCATGCACATCTATCACAATTCACGAATATTGTTACATGTACACTAACACATGGATACGTTAACATAATATACATTGTCACTATTACATTTATCATCAACACCATTATTTCATGTGCTAATATCACCGTTTCACGGATATTCTAATATACTGGACACAATATTTCATGTAAATATCTGTTACACTAGATACTATTGTTCTATGTACATGTCTCGCTATTACATTGAACTGAGATACACGACGCTATTATTGCATGTTCATGAACCACTGATACACAGTTATGCTATTACACTGCTACCCCTACATGGATACTCTGTGCACAGTTGCTTTATGTTCTTACACCACAGTTACATAGACTCATCGGTACGTGCATTGATTGTCTCTGTATTCCTATTGCATGTATCATTGTTTATATTAGTGCTACGTGAATATTCCTGTATTACTGTTACATGATTGTTTCTCGTTACTGGACATGTGAGTTATTAATATGCGATGTGTGAAACTAAGTGCCACGTGGATCCAAGCCACGGGCCACCTCTAGAATCTCATATCTCTTCTTTTTCATTTTCCATTATCTTGTTTTATGCTATCAACAGAGCTCATGACCTATTACCGAGTTACATGTGCCATGTCTTGTACTTGTTCTGGATACACTGTGGAGTTTAAATATAAGAAATATAACATGGATATGGGGGATACTTGACGGTTGATTAAATCTTGTCAGGTGGATGCACTGGATCTATATTTATCCCACAGTAGGGGATAGTAGTGTTGGCTACCGATGTATATAGCTCCATGAGCTCCCGTTTTCCCTTTCCTGCTCCCCTCTTTGCGAAGAGCCATGGTCTCAGCAACCAGGGCACTGTTTAAGGCTGTGATCTCAGGTATGCACGAGATACACTCACACGATAAGAGCTTATTGACTATTAGGTTTCCAATTAACATAATAAAATGGTATAAACAATAGTGACGTCGGGAACGTTTGTTATTTGGTCACCCTCTTGTTCGGATCATGGTACCCATATACCATCTTCGGATGGGTTCGGCCGGAGTGGGGGCTCCAGTATGAACTGTCAGTGGTATGAGATACTGGAAGAGATTGATTAAAATACCAAACGATACTGATTGTTATTATTGTATAAATAACATGCCTTGCCCGATACATGTATCATACTGTTTAGTTGCACTCGTTACTATTCCTGATATTTTATCTACTATCATGTCACATGTATACTTTGTTACACTTCCTGATACATGTTACACTTCAGGTAGGGATACACTGCTCATATACACATATACTCTACATTCCATACATTTTTGTTCTATATATTCTTCGTGCACACGCTATTCCTGTATGCTCATGACACTATAGCAAGATTATTCCTGTTTGTTGGCCTAGAGGCCCTTCACTCTAGTTTTGATGATGATTAACTCATGTAGTTATAGTTTACTAATAATCTTGTGATATTTAGTTTCAGATTTTTTATCAAGATATGAGTAGGTGATTAGCTTCAACAAAGATGTTTTGGAGCTTTCACATGTTGGTTCAAGAGCTGCGCGTCAAGATCGCACATTGCACTCGGTTGGAGTCAAGCTCGGTGAATCGTGTTTGGATCGAGTCGGCTTGGAGAAGGAGTTCTACAAGAAGACTTTGGTATTGTGTTTAGTTTAGTATGTTTAGATCATTGTAAAGATTAGATAGTGCTGATATGCTCAATTTCACATATACACGCAAGTTTAAAGTTTATTTGGTTTTAGTTTTTTGGTTTAACCGATATTGGATTTCATGTCAAAAATATAGATATAAATTTTTATATGTATATTGGATTCTATCCATATACAATATGCTTCAAAGTTGTTTCAATATCATATTTTTATATTTACATGTGTTTGGAAAAATCGGATTTCAATTTCAAAGTTCGGTTTTTGGAAAATACCGATTTTGGTTTAAGGCAAAATTTTTATATCACAAGAATGGTTCAAATTGTTTATAATATGTGTTGAAATTTTGTCACAAATATTTGTATTTAAAATATATTAAAATAATTTATTTTTGTAGAATTTATGTGATTTTATGGGATTTTATGGAAGTCAAAATAACTAAGTTTTTATTCCCTAAAAACAGTTTGACCTGCCTTCTACCGGTCGACCGGACGGTCGACCGAGGCAGAAGTCGGTCGACCGGTCCGGTCGACCGACGTGCACGAACATGCACGGTTGTTTGGGCTGGAAGGCCGGTCGACCGGGTCAGTCGACCGCCAAAGAGCTTCTGCTCTCTGGAAATGACCCTGGTCGACCGGCAGAGAGCTCTGCTCTCTATTTTCATGTCCTGATCGACCGGCCGGTCAACCGGTGGCATAACATTCATAAAAATGATCGTTGGCCGGTCGACCGCCCGATCGACCAGAAGGGCAAAACTGCCCTTTGCAGCTGCAACGGGCATATTCTGTTTTGGGTTATAAATACCCCTCATTTGAGCTGGTTTTAAACAACAATTTCAAGAGTAAAAATTCTCATCTTCTTAAGTGTTTTAACAGCAAGTTTTAAAAGAGTTTTGGACTTAAAGATTTTATCTTTATTTTTTTTAAAGGGGTTGGAAAAATCAAGAAAAGGAGAAGTCTTTGGGAGTTGTTTTGATCTTCATTTATATTTCAATATAGAGTTTTTCCCAAGAGTATTTCTTTGTAGTTTTGATTTTCAAACTCTTTATTTTCTCAGACTTGAGCTATCTATCTATCCTATCTATTAGGATTTATTTTTGTGGGAAAATTAGTTTGTGGTTGTTGATACCACCAAGAGTTATAAACCCTCCCTACTTTATGATATCCCTCTAGTGAGAGGTGATTGTGGAGGTTGTGTTGTTATGTAGAGGTGATTGTTGGAGTTGTGGCTTTGAGCCTTATCCCTCTTGTGTGAAGTTGATAGTTGTTTGGCTAAGTGTCTATCCCTCTAAGTGTAGAGGTGATTTGTGTAATGCCTTACCTCTTATGTAGAGGTTGTATTGTTGGAGAGAGGAGTTGTGTACTCCCCATTTGTATTACCCAAATCCTCAGCGGAGGTTCTGAAATCACCTAGAGGGGGGTGAATAGGTGATGGCTATATGAAATGACAATAATGCGGAATTTAAAACTATTTAAAACAATGAGCACAATTAATTAACTTGCAAGTAAATAAGCAATTTAGTAGAGCAAGTAAGAGAGAGATAAAGTTTAGAGAAATTTGATCAAACGCAAACATAAGGAATTTTTCCGAGGTTCGAGCCACGCTCTACGTCCCCGCCTTCACACTTGAAGGATTTCCACTATTGGTGATCCCACCGGATCGTCAATACAAGGACACACTTGTCCTATCTCTCGCGGTGCCGCAACACCCACTTGGAGCACACTAGCTCGCTTGAGGCCGATGCCTCTACAACTTCTCACAACGAAGAAAGGTTGATCACACTTGATCAAAAGGCTCACTTGCACAATCCTATAACCAAGATGAAGAGATAATACTTTGGGATTATGTGGTGCAAAAGACTAGAGAGAAGTAGAGGATTGCTTCAAGAAAAGGGTTGAAAATTTTAGCTTAATTGAAAATCTTTTTGCTAAAATGCTAAGCTTTGAAAACTTGAATTTTGCTTGTAAATCTTGTGTTTTTGCTTGTAGAAGAGTCCCACTATTTATAGGGGATGAAAAATAACCTACACAGCTCAAAAGAGTCGTTGGGGTGAATTCCAACAAAAATCTGTCCAGAAAAATAGAGCTGTTAGAGTCTGTCAGAACTTCTGACAGCTACCGGTCGACCGGGACGGCCGACCGCCAACGGTCATAAATCCGACCGTTGGGGGAAACGGTCGGCCGACTCGGGCGACCGCAGCTCTGCCTGAGAGTGGAACTCTCTTACGGTCGGCCGATCCGGTCGACCGAAATAAACAGAGAGCACTGAAATTGATTCCGATCATCCGGGCGGTCGGCCGACGTGCACACATGCACAGCCGTGCACGTCGGTCGACTGGGTCGGTCGACCGGACTCTGTCAGGTCTAAAGGGGAAGGAAATTTTAGTTAAAACATTTTTGGGTAAGGATTCCTAAAACAAGGTTCTAGGTCTTATAAAACTTAGAGTGTGATCATAGATCATCACTCAAACATGTTAGGACAACATTTGATAAAAATCCTTTTTGATAAAATGAAAAATGATTTTTCTAAAAACTGATTTTTTCAAACATTGTTTTTCCAAAACTAGATTAGAAATTTTGTTATAAAAATTGTTTTGAAGCCATGAAGCAATACTAGATGTGTGTGTGATACAATCCCAAATATTCTACCTCTATCATCTAGGTTTTGACAAAATCATCTAAAAATAAAACTATAAAGAAAATTTACAACTCTTGTGTTCTTCTTCTTTGTATGATCCGGGAGCGCTTCTATTGTGCTAGGCTCGGGGATCCAAATCCTTTACGGCGTCTAAAAGCGTGAGTCTTGAGTTGGAGCCGTCAAATCAACTATTATTTTTACCTGAAACTTATATAAACAAAATTGTTAAAAACATAACTAAATATATTTTGTTATCATCAAAATGTCGGGCTAATGGCCTTTGGGCCAACAATCTCCCCTTTTTGATGATGACAAAACATATATAGTTATCCCAAATATTTTGGGTGGAGACTTCAAGTGAAGCTCCCCTCAACACATGCATATATCAAAGAGATACTCAGGCATAAATAAAAGGCGCATATAGTATATGGAAATGAAACACATGCCAATCAACCATATAGATAGCCAAAATAAAATGGATGCCATAAAAAGTAACTCATGTCCATACAAAACATATAACCATAAACAAAACATATAACCATAAAACAAACACATGTCCACACAATACATGTCCATAATAAAACAAAATACTACAACCCAAAATACACAAAATACAAAAAAAAAAATAAAGTACTACAGCCCAGAGAGTCTCATAAATATCTCTCCCCCTTTTTGACATCATCAACAAAGGGGAAAATCACTCCTCATCGTCAGAATCGTCCTCCTCAGACGAGTCGTCCTCATCTCCCGCAGCAACCTCTGTATCCTTATCAGCCATAACAGCATCATCATCATCATCATCCTCATCATCCTCCTCCTCAGAATCAATCGCAGCAACAACAGGCTGTGGTGCTGGAGGAGCGGTAGGAGGCCTGGTCGGAAATGGAAGGTCGGAGGAAGGAAGCGGTCGGGCATACGCCGTGGGATCCGGAGCTCGCATGTCATACCTCACATAGAGTGCGCCAAATTGTGAATCCATGTAACAATGGAATCAGCAAAGTAGCACATGTCGTTGCGAAGTCCTTGGTAGCGAGTGGCCATCTCCTCACGATGTGCCGCTATCTCTGCAGAAATTTGGGTGTGATGCTGCTGGATCTCAGCGGAAATCAAAGAATGATGCTCCTGAAACTGAGCTCGCAACTCAGAAGCAATGAAGGACTGAAGGTCAGATGGAATAGATGACCCTGGAGCAGAAGAAGACTCTGGAACAGAGGAAGACCCTGGAACAGAAGATGTAGGAGGAATGGGTGGCTGCTGGGGAGCAGGATAACGCGTCCCAGCTTGCATCCTCTTCAGGAGGGAACTGTTCAAGTTCACAGAGGGTTCTGTGGGTCTTAGAGAGGATAAATCAAAATCAAGTTGCCTCAGAAGATAGAAAATAATCATCCCATAAGGCAAGTGCCTAGTGGGGACAAGAATATGATCTGAGGTCATGTGGGAAATGATAAGCCTGGGGATGTTGACCCTAATGCCTCACATAAGACAATAGACTAACAAAGGCACTGTACCCCTGGCATGACTGAATTCTCCTGATTTGGGCAGGAGGTTGTAAAAGACAAACTTAGTGAGAACTTGAGCGGTGAGAGTGTAGTATCTCACTTCCTCATTTCTCACTAGATCGGGGTTGTCATCCCCGTGGAGCAAAGTTGACGCGGTGAGCGCAGACTCACCGGCCGGATACTCAAAATCCTGAAGGTCAAAGGAATAGACATCAACTCCCTCACAGGAGAGATGCAGAAGATCAGCAAACTCTTGGAGAGAGATGTCAATGTCTCTCCCAAGTACTCTAGACCTAACCCTGTTATCCTCATAAGACAAGTTGGTGTAGAAATATGGAATGAGTGAGGTGTAAACAGGCTCCTTAATGGACATGAATTGATCAAGAGAATTGTTC
Organism: Agave tequilana; assembly: GCA_038442645.1. NCBI lineage: Eukaryota > Viridiplantae > Streptophyta > Magnoliopsida > Asparagales > Asparagaceae > Agave > Agave tequilana. The sequence goes on along the minus strand of JAVJIF010031578.1, from coordinate 79,559 downwards.
CTCAAAATATGGGGTATATTAAGGTGTTCAAAATCTTGGAGAATTACACATCTACCAGAAATTATAGTTTTCTCCGAAAGAAGAATATAGCGATGTTCTGCTTGGGAGGAAACAAAAAGAGGTTTGGATTTGCTAGAAGAAGTAGGAGCTATGGATTTACCCTTCTCAGATCTAGATCTCTTAGGCATTTTTAGGTTAAAAATTTGATCTAGGTCAAAATCCACAAAATAGACAAGGTAAAAGCTTGATCTAAACTAGATGAAAGGCAAGATCTAGATAGATAACAAGAATAGATGCAAGATCTAAGAAAAAGACAATTTTTACCTTGAAAGAGAGATGATCAAGAGGCCAAAATCCGAAATTCCTTGAAAATATACGTAGATCTGGGCCTGAGAGTGAAGATCCAGAAATTTTTAGAAGGTTTTAGGGTTGGATTTGGAGTGGAAATGTTTGGAGAGAGGTTTTTAGGGTTTTGAGAGACGAAAAGTGAGCGGTCGGCGGAGGTGAGAGAGAGAAAAATGAGAGTAAGGGCTTTAAATAGTGATGGGTAAAAAGCAGTTTCCCGTCGCCCGGTCGACCGGTCCGGTCGACCGAAAATACCCGAGAGCACTGACAGATAAGTCGGTCGACCGCTCTGGTCGGTTGTCCACAGAGAAAAAATAAAAATTTCTCCAGGCAAGGTCGGTCGACCGCTCCGGTCGGCCGGTCTTGCCCAAAAACTGACAGCAGCAAAACCAGTTAAAAAATATTTATCTTATACTTTTCAATTTAACAGTAAAGGTATATTTTCATCAAAAAGTTTTTAAACAAAATTTTTTTAAACATATTGGACATAAAAAAAAACAACAAAACTTTATACCTATTTTATTATTTATTTTATTTATAAATAAAGCCAAATTTTAGAGATGTTGAAGCCGAATACCCGGTGAAGGGTTCTGTACTTCTCCTCGAGATTCCTCTAGATATGAGTTGAGGCGCGCAATTGCCATCTCTATGTATTTGTTTTAAAAATGTTTTAAATATTTATTTTAGTTTTGACAAAACACATATATAACAAATTTTAAGACATGTGGACACAAAACAAAAAAAATATGGCATAAAACATGATAGAACAAAAACATACATATAGGCATGATGGAAATGTAAGTTTATACTAACACATGTCAATACAATAACATGGTAAACTAGCAATCCTATGCATATATATAAACAAAATAAAACTTTTATGTGGAGAAAATACCAAAACCAAGGGCTTTCTCAAAATAGGTGCCTCCAAGATAGCGATGCAAGCGACGATATGTTCATTGAGCGTTGATGCATCCACCACCCGGGCACCGTCTCCCCCTACATCTTGGAGGAAGACGACCGACCTGTATCAATTAAATTTGGTGTGTCTTTTGGTACCCATATCTTTTTGGGTCCTTTAGGGTTAGTACCGGGGCGAACCCAAACATGTTTATTTGTCATGTTAAGCTTAGCAAAACAAAATTTTTCTAAATGGCCTTTGCAGCCACAATGAGTGCATACATAAATTCTACCATTACCATACATGAATGCATGTTTATGTGTGTGTGCATGTTTCCATGCATGCTGATGGTGAGTGTGTTTCCCTTGGGTTATTCCTTTGGGAAACCTAGATGCAAATTTGTTTAAATCAAAAGCACACTTTTTAAGAGTTGAATTCAAAACATCAACTCGTTTTTGAATTTCCAAAAATTCATTTTTGTTACAAGATGAAATGGGGCTTTTTCCTTTAGTAGATATTTTATAATTTTCAAAGTCTTTTTTCATCTTTTCAAAAGAATTTTCTAAATCATTTTTCTCTTTTAAAATATGTTCAAATTTATTTTTCAAGGAATCATTTTCCTTTTTCAATTTCTTATTCTGAGATTGTGAAATCTCATATCTATGTTGTAGCTCTTCGAAAAATTGTGCAAGTTCATCCATAGTTAATTCATCATCATCTATGGAGTTTTCAAGATATACCTTTGATGCATCTTCCCCATGTGCCATGAAGCACATGTTGGTGGTGTCGATCTCCTCTTCGGATTCCTACTCCGAGTCATCCCATGTGGCCACCATAACTTTCTTCTTCTTTGGCCTATTCTTTGAGGTTGTAGTTTGAAGAGCGGGGCAATCGGCGATGAGATGTCCGATCTTCTTGCAATGGAAGCACGGACCCGGCTCCTCTCTTTTCCTTTCAAATCTTCCTTGAGGTTTCCCTCTTCGGAAGTTGCTTTGCCTCCCCTTCTTGTAAAACATTTTGCCCACCTTCCGGATGAGCATGGCAAAGTCCTCATCGTAGTCTTCCGATGAGTCCTCCTCGTCATGGGTGGATGGAGTGGCTTTGAAAGCGAGGGCTTTCTTCTTTGGCGCCTCCCTTTCTTCTCTTACTTTCATCTCCATCTCATGCGTTTTGAGATTTCCGATAAAGCCGGAGAAGTCCATCTCCTCCCGATCGTTGAGCTCCTTGAGGGTTGTTGCCTTGACTTCCCAAGCTTTGGGAAGAGCTCGAATGACCTTCCGAATCTTTTGGTCATTGTCGATCGTGTCACCTAAAGAAGATAAAGCATTTGTTATTTTGGTGAAACGAGTGAGCATGTCATCAATGCATTCATTCTCAAGCATATAAAAGTTCTCATATTGAGAACGAAGCAAGTCAATCTTGGATCTTTTGACTTGGGACGTTCCCTCATGAGTCACAATCAAAACATTCCAAACCTCAAATGCCGATTTACAATTTATGATGCGTGATAGGTCATCTTCATTTAAGGCTTGTGTTAGTGCATATTGGGCTCTACCATTTGCCTCATAGTCCTTAATGGTATCTTCGGACCATGATTTCTCATCGGTGAGGGGTTCAATAAATTCTTTGGTGATGGCCCTAACAACTCTAACTCCTAGGGATTTAAGAAAGAGGTTCATTTTGACCTTCCAAATGGGGAAGTTCAAGCCATCAAACTTGGGTGGGGACTCGATGCTAGAAAAATCAACTGATGCCATGAATACAAATATAGAATGCACAACAAATGAAAATGCAACAAATAGATATAGCCAACTATAAGGATCTCCCTAAGGTGGTTAAACCAAGTGTAAGGGTTTGGCTCTGATACCAATTGAAATCACCTAGAGGGGGGTGAATAGGTGATGGCTATATGAAATGACAATAATGCGGAATTTAAAACTATTTAAAACAATGAGCACAATTAATTAACTTGCAAGTAAATAAGCGATTTAGTAGAGCAAGTAAGAGAGAGATAGAGTTTAGAGAAATTTGATCAAACGCAAACACAAGGGATTTTTTCGAGGTTCGAGCCACGCTCTACGTCCCCGCTTGAAGGATTTCCACTATTGATGATCCCACCGGATCGTCAATACAAGGACACACTTGTCCTATCTCTCGCGGTGCCGCAACACCCACTTGGAGCACACTAGCTCGCTTGAGGCCGATGCCTCTACAACTTCTCACAATGAAGAAAGGTTGATCACACTTGATCAAAAAGCTCACTTGCACAATCCTATAACCAAGATGAAGAGATAATACTTTGGGATTGTGTGGTGCAAAAGACTAGAGAGAAGTAGAGGATTGCTTTAAGAAAAGGGTTGAAAATTTTAGCTCGATTGAAAATCTTTTTGCTAAAAGGCTAAGCTTTGAAAACTTGAATTTTTGCTTGTAAATCTTGTGTTTTTGTTTGTAGAAGAGTCTCACTATTTATAGGGGATGAAAAATAACCTACACAGCTCAAAAGAGTCGTTGGGGTGAATCCCAACAAAAATCTGTCCAGAAAAATAGAGCTGTTGGAGTCTGTCAGAACTTCTGACAGCTACCGGTTGACCGGGACGGCCGACCGCCAACGGTCATAAATCCTGTTGGCCCAAAGGCCTATCACCCTAGTTTTGATGATGATCAACTCATGAAGTTATATTTACTAATGATCTTGTGTTTAATTAGTGACAGATTCATTATCAAGATCTTAGTAGGTGTGGAGCTTCAACAAAGGATTTAAAGACAAGTTGGAAGCTAGCACCGGTTGATTCACGAGCCTATGCATCAAGAACACATCTAGAGATGAGCTCGGTGGATTGCATTTGGACCAAGTCAAGAAGATGAGAAGCCTTCAAGTGAAGACTTCAAGAAGATGAAGACTTGGGTCTAGGTATAAGATTTAGTTTTTTGTTTAGTTAAAAATGTAAAGGATAGATAGTTGGTGGATTGCTCAAGTCTATATCACACACACACTCTTGATAGAATTGCTTTCATAAAAGAATTTTATTTATATGTTTAGAAAAGAATTTTTTATTTAGAAAAAGATTTTTCTTTGTGACAAAATATATATACTTTGGTTTTTGGTATTTCTATCATACATATCTTTCAACCAAAACCAAGTTCAGAGCTTTATGATAAAAAAACATAGATATTTCATTATGATTGTGTAGTGGATCATATCCATACACACTATGCTTTAATAAGTTCAAAATATCTTGTTTTTGTATTTTGTGAAGTTATGGAAAAATAAGTTTTAGAAAAACATGTTTTTAGAAAAACAGTTTTTATTTTGATTGAAACTATTTTTTAGATTTACTGAGAATTTATGGGATTTTTATTAAGTTAAAAGACCTTTTTCCAAATCCCTTAACTGTGCAGTCTGAGGACTGACTGACAGGCCAAATCGGTCGACCGGGCGGTCGACCGCAGCTAGGTCGGGTCGACCGTACGGTCGACCGACGTGCACAGCCTTGTGCACGTTGTCAGCACAGTGGTCCGGTCGACCGTACGGTCGACCGCTGCAGAGAGTTCTGCTCTCTGGATTTCTGGGTCGACCGGGCGGTCGACCGGAGGCTTCAACGGTCGGAAAAATGACCGTTGGCCAGTCGACCGGCCGGTCGACCGGCAGCTCTGACAGACTCCAACGGCTAGTTTTCTGGCAGCCTATAAATTGGGGTTTTTGTCATTGTTTGAAGCTAAGATTTTGGAGACTTCTTGAGCCTTTTTTCTGATACTTTTAGAAGAGTTTTTCTCCACAAAATAGTGAGCAAATATTTCCCATCTAAAAGGGAGTTTTTATTAAGAGTGTAAAAGTGATCTTTTGAGTTTTTCACCATTGTTCTTTCCTTGCCTTTCTCACACTACACTTGAGCATCCATAGTTATATCTATCCTTTAGGAGAGTTGTAGTGAGAGTTTTTGTAAGGTGATCAAAGTGTTGTGATCACCAAAGATCTTTCTTTGTTCTTTGAGGAGACGGGCAAGTGTGCTCGTTGGTGGTTAGAGTTCGGTTGTGAACTCTTGGTGGTTTGAGGTGCGGCCTCGGCGAGCTTGTGGAGCTTGCGTGTGTACGGGACTTGGGAGTCCGAGGGATTGTAGGTGTTGCGGCACCGAGGAGAGATCCATTGGGATCTTACATAGTGGAAATCCTTCGTGTGTCGAAGGCGGGGATGTAGAGCAAGTGTGCTCGAACCTCGAAACAAACCATTTGTGTTTGCGATTGCTTACTCTATCTCTCTCTCTCTCTCTGTCTCTTTTATATCTTACATTCAATAATTGTCTTTATCATTTACATGCTTAATATACTCCCTTGTGCTCATAATTGCTATACTTGCTTGGGATTGTTGTTAACACTAGTATTCAACCAAGAGAGCCAACGCGGCACCTCAACCCATTCAAGGGGAATCTAGAGGAGCTTGTCCAGAGCCCTGCAAAGGGAATTCGGCAACACTCTTGTGTTATACATAAGTGTTTAATTAAAAGAAGTTTTATTTGGTCATATTTGTCATAGCTTCCGCATTATTTGCATCATTCGGCATTAAGTGACCATTAGATTAGCCAACACCTATTACCCCCCCTTTAGGTGTTATTTCAAATCCGACCGTTGGGGGAAACGGTCGGCCGACTCGGGCGACCGCAGCTCTGCCTGAGAGTGGAACTCTCTTACGGTCGGCCGATCCGGTCGACTGAAATAAACAGAGAGCACTGATATTGATTCCGGTCGTCTGGGCGGTTGGCCGACGTGCACACATGCACAGCCGTGCACGTCGGTCGGTCGACCGGACTCTGTCAGGTCTGTTTTCTAGAGTCTGCTAAAGGGAAAGGAAATTTTGGTTAAAACATTTTTGGATAAGGATTCCTAAAACAAGGTTCTAGGTCTTATAAAACTTAGAGTGTGATTATAGATCATCACTCAAACATGTTAGGACAATATTTGATAAAAATCCTTTTTGATAAAATGAAAAATGATTTTTCTAAAAACTGATTTTTTCAAACATTGTTTTTCTAAAACTAGATTAGAAATTTTGTTATAAAAATTGTTTTGAAGCCATGAAGCAATACTAGATGTGTGTGTGATACAATCCCAAATATTCTACCTCTATCATCTAGGTTTTGACAAAATCGTCTAAAAATAAAACTATAAAGAAAATTTACAACTCTTGTGTTCTTCTTCTTCTTTGTATGATCCGGGAGCGCTTCTATTGTGCTAGGCTCGGGGATCCAAATTCTTTGCGGCGTCCAAAAGCGTGAGTCTTGAGTTGGAGCCGTCAAATCAACTATTATTTTTACCTGAAACTTATATAAACAAAATTGTTAAAAACATAACTAAATATGTTTTGTTATCATCAAAATGTCAGGCTAATGGCCTTTGGGCCAACAGGTTCCCTGTGTGGGAAGTCTTGTGTGGATCGTGGAAATCCTTTTGTGTGACGGTGGGGACGTAGAACAGTGGCTCGAACCTCGAAACATATCTTGGTGTTTGCATTTGATCCACTATCTCTAAGCTCTCTCTCTTATTTTGCGCATTGCATCATATTGTTCATATCATATATATGCTTGAGTTTTTTTTTGTGCCATACTTGTGTTAAACCAAGAAAACTTCATATAACACCTCAACTCTTATTCAGAGGAATCAAGGGGAGTTAGTCCAGAGCCCTTCACTGGGAATTCGGTTACACTCTTTAGTTACACTAAGTATGTTGCAATTAGTTTTTAAATTCCACATTATTTGTCATTAGATTAACCTTACACCTATTCACCCCCTCTAGGTGTATTTCACTATTTCCTATTGACACCATCAGGTTACTATTATTATTAGTGTAAACATTATCTGTTAAACAATTAAGACTTGATACATGATAATTAAACACTTAATGTTATTAATGTGTAAGTAAATATAATGTATCATATTACTCATATGCACTCTAAAAACATGTTAATGGTATAATAACATAAAGTTAGTTGATGCAGATATATAACTCTTCCCAATTGATATTGTTATCGTTATAATCATGTATTATAAAGTATTATAGAGGTAATATTATTATAACATGCTAAGTATTGATGATGTTATAGTACTGATAGGTAACATTGTTATAACATGCCAGGTATTGATGATGATATAGATAACATACTTATAATATTGATATACCAATTGTTAAAATATTTATACATTATCATTGTTACCTTGACATGTATTATATATTACCGTGATTATACTATTATAGTACATATTACCGCTTCTTTCATTTAATCACTCACTAGGTCACTTTCTGACGACCCTGAGTTTGCGTACCCAGATTGGGAATTTGAGGTATCGCAATACCAGATATTTCCTGAGATTCTATTGAGATCACTACCCTTTCTAATTCATAGGTATCTTTACTATTTGTTTCAGTTTTCTTATTTATCTCTTTTTTCATATATGTTATGATCACTGACCCTTATTGCAGGTATTCCCATACTTATTTAATGCTATAACTATTGTGTATATTGTGTTTATTGCTTGTACTAAGGCTCAGCGTACATATGTGAGGGTATTTCTGCCCTGTGCATGTACGTCATCGTAGCGTCCCCGTATCAGTAGGATCAGGGCGTTACAGAGTGGTATCAGAGCCTAGGTTCACACCTAATGTGGGTAACTACTTAGGTTAATGCTTGGCTCTTACAAATAGTACAATCAGATTCAGATTAGCACTCACCTGTATCTGAATTTGAAAATTCCAGTTATGAGTACAAGAATACCATCTCGTTGACAAGTCATTCCTTGACCCTTTTCTATTCCTTAATTTCAGTTATCAACTGGAATAATCCAATTTCCTTCTCGCTTTCTCTTCATCATATTACTTCCAATCATTTATCTTTTGCTCACGACACTAATTATCCACCATTCTTTCACTATCGATATCAGAGTGGCGCAGTGGAAGCGTCGTTGGCCTGTAACATTCAGGCTACAGGACTGTAAATATTATTCTTCAATCTGAACTGAACTTTCGAGGATAAATTTTTTGTAAGGTGGGGAGAAATGTAACCCCTTGATCCTTGATGTACGTATCGCAGTATCGGTACTGGGTACGGCGTATAAAGTTGATTTGATCTTCCTCGCAGTCAGATTGAGCCAGTTTCAGCTTCATATATTATTTTCTAATATTTTAAATTTTTCAGAATTTTCTGAAAATTTTCTAAATTGATTTGGAAAATCTCTGAAGTCGGTGTCGACCGTTACCGATAATTAGCTTTACAATTTTTAATTCACAAACGGAGTTGAGTTTCTGGTATCTGTTTTCTCATTGTGTTTTAGAATCATATTTCCTATATTAGGGCATTTTTGAAATTTTTTCTAAATTTATCCAAAATTTGGCCAAAACCAGTGTCACCAGATATCGAGGATACGTTTCAGGATTTTTAACTTGCAAACCGGATAAGATTTCTAAAATACTATTTCAAATTCCCCCTCCGCGTAATATTTATTATTTTACAGAATTTTTGAGAACCGTTCGGAGCTAGTCAAAATTTCACCCAATAAAATAATATTTTAAAATTCCTAATTTTCTATTTCTTTTCTCCTTCCTCTTTCTCCAAATTTCTCTAATTTTCCACCGCCTCTCTCAAACCACCTTACCCACCGCCATTTTCCCCTCTTATTCTTTATAAACTTTCCCTCTCTCCCTCTCTCTTTCATTCCAAACTATTCCTCTCATTCTCCCCCTTCTCCTTTTCTTTTTTCTCTTTCTTATTGTATTTCTCTCCCTCACTCTCTCTGTGTGTCCATGGTGAGGGCTAGGCTGTCGGTGGCCTTGCCATCGTCGCAGCCAGCAGGCCAGTGGCCGGCGCGCCACCGCGCCCTCCCCCCAACCTGGTCGCATCTCCTCTTTCTCTTCTTCTTTCTTCTTCTCCTCCTTCATGTTCTTCTTCCTGTCTTCTTTTCTCACTCTCTCCCCTCATCTTTCTATTCCTCTCTATCTCTCCCTGGGAGATTGCCGCCGGCGGGGCGGCGCGGCCTTGCCAGGGCAGCGCACAGCTGCGCTGCCCTGCCCCTTCTCTCCCGTTCTCTCTCTCTCTAATTGAGTTTAAAGCCAATAATCATAATACAAGCCCATTAATCCATTATCACTCAAACCCAGTAACCTAGACCCATTAGACCCAATACCCATTACACATAAGTTATGGGTTTGGGTATTGGATCCAAACCCGACCCGTTTATGGACGAAACTTGCATCCAATATAAAGTAAGGTAAAATTTCTTAAAGGCCCCTGATAACTTAGATTTATCACATTCTTATTATTCTTAATAACATATTTAACCCCTTCATATGTTTTCTAGCGTTCTGGCGATATCTGGAGCATTCGGAGTCCAATCCAGACGATTTTAGAACCGTTGCAATCATAGGAAAGAGAGCTACCTTCCAATAGCCATTTTATGAATGTTTTTATTTTATAAATTGTATTTAGTCATGTTTAATTAAATGAATTATTTGTAAATCATGATTATTGGTAAACGTGGAACTTATAAGTTATATAAATAGTAAAGATCGATAATTAAAATATATACGATTACTTAACATATTCAATATTGAATTAATATAAAATACAGATGCCTTGGTTATATACTGATAATAAGTGATTATTAGATTATTGATAAAGCAATTAGTTTAATGATTATTGGGTTATTAATAAATTAATAGTTATTAAAAAGGGTGTGAAAAGTTGAAAATATAGATTTGTAGATAATTTTTCTCTATGGATAAGGGTAATATTAATGAACAACTATCGATACCTAAATATTTGGACACCTGTTCATGTTACATATAGCATCCTGACACTGTCACCGTCACCGAACCACCGATACACCGGACACAATCATATAATGTACATCTATCATAATTCACGAATATCGTTACATATACACTGACACACAGATACGTTAACATAATATACATTGTCATTGTTACATAGATATTCGACACCGTTATTTCATGTGCTAGTATCACCATTCCACAGACATTCTAATACACTTGACACAGTATTTCATGCAAATACCCGTTGCATTAGATAATCTTGTTCTATGTACATGTGTCACTATTACATAAATACTGAGATACACGACACTATTATTGCATGTTCATGAACTACTGATACAGAGATACGCTATTACACTAGCTACCGTTACATGGACACTCTGTGCATAGTTACTTCATGTTTTTACACCACTGTTACATAGATTCACTGATATACATGCATTGGTTGTCTCTGTATTTCTGTTGTATGGATCATTGTTTATATTATTGCTACATGAATATTCTTGTATCCCGTTACATGATTGTTTCCCATTACTCATATCGTATTCTCGTTACTGGACATGTGAGTTGTTGATATGCGACGTGTAGAACTAAGTGCCACATGGATCCAAGCCACGGGGGCCACCTCTACAATCCCACATCTCTTATTTCACGTTTCCCATTTCCCATTATCTTATTTCATGCTATCAAAAGAGCTCATGTCCAGTTATCGTGTTACATGCACCATACATTGTACTTGTTCTTAATACACTGTGTAGTTTAAATATAAGAAATATAACTTGGGGATGGAAGAGACTTGACAGTTGATTAGATCTTATCGAGTGGATGTATTAGATCCATATTTATCCCACTGGAGGGGATGGTAGTGCTGGCTACCGATTGTATCTAGCTCCACGAACTCCCGTTTCTCATTTCCTGCTCCCTAGTGGAGGGCCATGGTCTCAGCAACCATAATACTATTTCAGACCGTGATCCCGTGTATGCACGGGATACACTCACCCGATAAGAGCTCATTGACCATTGGGTTTCCAATTAATAAAATAAAACAATATAAACAATAGCGATGTAAGGAACGCTTGTTATTTAATCACCCTCTCGTTCGGATCATGGTACCCGTGTGCCATGTTCGGATGAGTTCGGCTGGAGTGCGGGCTCCGGAATGAACTACCAGTGGTATGGGACACTGGAAGAGATTAATTAAAATATCATGCAGTACTGATTGTTATTATTGTATAAATAATATGACTTGCCCGATACATGTATCATATTGTTTAGATGTACTTGTTGCTATTCCTGATATTTTATCTACTATCATATCACATGTATACTTTGTTACACTTCCTAATACATGTTACACTTCAGGTGGTGACACACTACCCTATTTAGATGTGAAGGATGATGTTTCAAGTGCGAGTAAGAGGGAGTAAAAGCAGAGGGAAGAAGAAAATTTTGATTCAATAGAGAATTCAATGATTCTAATGGTTGAGCTGTTGCAGAGAGAAATTATGCGTAGGAACAATGAGATTCTAATAGAGATTTGCAGCTGAAGTCAAAATGGGAGAGTTTTGTTATAGAATTTAAGAGAATTTCAATATGTTTGGCCATTATTTGTGTAATAATTGGTGTTATATTAGGTTTATTTTATTGGTAGGTTTCGATTGTTGTTAGCTATTTAATGAACTATTTTAATTAAATTACTTCTCTCCAATTGTGTTGAAATGTTTTTTAAAAGATTTAAATTTTAATTGATATTTGTAAGTAATTGAATGCTAATATATCGTGTTGCAGTAGATCGTATAACTTCGCAAGAGAGTAATTGTGAGAGATCAACAAGCTTTAAGTATAAAAACAGCCATTTTCAAGCTTTGTGACTTACCCTAATACATTCTTGATGATCGACGGCGATGACAAAACAATGATCACGATGACAATGATAACCGCGAACCACGGCGGCCATTGACGACGATGACAAATGGCTCAGTGTTTAGTTTCGAAGGAAGAATAGGGATGGGGGGTAGATGGGTGTGTGGGTGGGTGAGTGGAGTTTTGTAAGAAAAAACAAACCTTGGAATTGTTTTTGTTAACTGATGTGATGGTAAGGATTAATAGGTCAATTCACAACGGCTGCTAACGACATTACGGGGCTAATACTAAACACAATAGTTTAAGAAAATATTTTCAGATTTACAAAGTTCAACGTTGTTTTTATGGAAAACGACAAAAGATTAATTGGGTATTTAAAAAATCAGCCTACAATTTACTGAACGCAGCAAACCAGCATGCATTCATCTAAAATTTCATTTTTAAGTTTACAAGCAACAGCAGTACTTAACCAACTCACAATGTCCAAAATTCCAAGGATCACAGACTAATGAATTTTCCAGTTGCATGATTACTAATTAGGTTGCATGATCAACCATCCTTGTTCTAGGTCGTCATTAGGAAGAGGTAGCCGTTGAAGCTCCCCATCTTCCATATTGTAGACCTCCAAATACCAGCCGTGCATTCGGACATCATAGATGCAGTTCCTTCTAAAATCCGAGCCCATGATCTCTTGAGGGCCTAAACAATACGCGTTGTAACTGCTCAGAAGCAGCACTCGATCACCTAAACTTGTAATTCTGACCCACCTCCCCTCCTCCAGCTTGAACACTTCATACTCCCCGGATCCAGGCACTGCGACCAGCAACAGTTCTTCTCCTGTTCCGACCAGCTGAATATGACCCAAGTAACGGCCGTAGATCCGACCGATAACCGATCCTACGATCCTTGGGTGAGGATCACAGGCGTAAACCTTACAGTACCCGTCTTCGCAAAGGACGTAGAGCTTGCCATTATGGAACGCCATACTCACAGTGTCCCATGGTGACTCGTCGAACACAGTCCACCCTGAATCTCCGAGCTTGCACGATGCCAACGCTTCAATATCTGCGTTGTTGTGATGAAACTTTCCGTAGACAACTACCGAGCAGTCACCAGAAGTAGGGGGCGAAGAAAGAACGGCATTATTAATAGACGAAACTCCCGGGGGGAAATCAATCCGATCACCTGACAGTGGGTTCACGATGTAAGGAACACCGTAGGATGATTTCATTGCCAGCCAACCGTGCGAGTGACCGAAGAGACATTGCTGCATCTCGAGTGGATATTCCGTGGGCAGCTCCCGGAGTTTACCGTTGACGAGACATGAGAAAAAGAAGATGGGCTGAGGACGGGCCGGCTTCAGCAACAGCGGGGGCAGGGGCGGGCGCCGAGCGAGCATGGCGGACCGCCATGATCTGCAGACGGATCCGAATCGTAAGTAGTCAAGCAGCGGAAGGCGCGAGAGGATTTCGTCGAGCAGTTCTTCCAGCAGAGAAGACCATTGAGATTCAGGACCTGCAGCAATGTTTGTTTCCATGAATCAAAACGAACAAAATCAGAGAGAAAATCAAGAAGAATAGAAGTTGCACTTTGGCTGAAAGAGCGACCAGGTTGGGTTTTGAGTCAATGTTGTGTACCCTGGTTCTAATATATGGGGTGAGAATTCTGTCCTCTATCAACCAGTTCTCAGACTCGGACTCAGACTCGGTCTCTGAGTCCTTTTCGGACATCGAATCAGATTCTAGTCCGCTCTGTTCAAAATTAAATTTTGGGCTGCAGGTTGGCTTGGGTTATCTACAAGTGATTAGATTAGGCTACGACCCATATCCCAGCCCATATCTGCAATCTGGACCCATAAATTGTTTATTGCCCATAGATCCAAAATGTATAGGCTGAAATAAACCTACCACAAGTTTTCCTCCGTTTTTTAAAACTATCATGAACTTTTGAAAATGCATAAAACTATCATGAATTTCTTCCTACTCTTTCAAGGAACTACCATCAATCAACATAACGCTTAGTTATGAGTCACGTGCACATCACGTGACTATTTTATGACCATTATCTTTATTTTTGAAATAAAAAGTTAATTTATGAAAATGTGTTGTAGGGTCAATTTTAATTGGGAGTTATTTGGATTTTTTTTGAAACTAGCTAAATTTATGATAATTTTATGTATTTTTAAAAATTCATAGTAGCTTTTGGAAAACAGAAAAAAGTTTATAGTAGTTTTCTGAATTTTAGTCCAAATGTATACCGGAATACAATGGACTTTACATGGATTTATCAAATTAAGTTATGATACCATAAAATTCAAACAAACTCGCAGGACATTATAAGTGCAACTGTACATTCTATTTACACTTTTAAATAGAACGCAAGGCATCGATTTGAGGCCCCATTGTTTTCCTAAAGTCTGTTTGATTTAATACTGAGAAATAGAATCTGTGAAAGTGTAAGAAAAATAAATAAAATTTGTGCAAGTAAGTTTCACGTTGTTTAGTTATAATGTGAAAGTGTAAATAAGAAAGTATATCGTGTTTATAATGTTTAGTCAGTAACGTGAAGATGTAATTGGAAAAGTTGACCATAAAATTAATTGTTTAGTGTTTTAAATAATACAAACATTATTAAATTAAACCTGTTATTAAAAATTAAAATGTATAATAAATTTGTTAATTAAATATTAAATAGTAATAAGAATACTAAACTAATAATAATAAAATGAACAATATTAAAACATTAAAATATTAAAATATTAAATAATAATAAATATAAACAATATTAAAATAATAATAATAAAATAAACTATTAAATAATAATAACTAACTAACTAAAATAGTTAATAGTAAATATTAAAATTTTTGAAAATAATATTTTTAAATTTTATTAAAATATATAGAAATAAAAAAATATTATAATATTATTTATAACATAAATATTAAAATATTAATTATGAAAATTTCTTATAAAATTATTTAAAATGAAATTAATTTTAATAAATATTAATATTGATATTAAAAATTAATATTTTAATATCAAATTGAAAAAAGGTAACTGTGAGACCCTGCAAGTAAGAAAATGAGATTGTAAGTGGGAAATGAAATTGAAAAAAAGTACAAGTGGGATGCAAATCTCACTTGCACTTTTATCGTTGAAACAAACGGTAGAAGTGAGGTAAAAAAGAGAAAATGATTTTTTTTTCACTTAACTTTTCCCTCCCTTTTCCTCAAAACAAACACGCAAAGAGGAAAAAAAAAATGCGAGGCACCACCCATCATTAACTCTTTTTAAAGTATAAATGAATAAATGAACGAATAAAAATTTTAAAATGTGCTCACTATTAAAAAAATAATAATCATTAGTTCCTTGTAGACTTAGGGAACAAGATTTGACCGGCTCTGGATCCAGAATGTGAACCCAAAGCTGTTTAGGCTTGGGTCAAGGAATGAAAATGGGAACCGGGTCTGACAAAAGCTTAGTCCCGGGTCCGACCCAATAAAAAATGAGTAGGGATTGAGGCTATGTTTAGGTCCGTTTTATTTCGGACCAAAGCTGGGGCCTACAATACCCCAACCCCAACTCCAACCCCAGTTCCAACTCTGACCCTCAAGGAGTCCCGTTCTGAGTCCTACTCATGAATCCAAATATAAATCAAATATACTATTACTAATCAATATTATTATTACATTATAAAATAGTAATATCTTACGATATTTCAAATTTTAGAAGTTAAAATAAAAACTCTTAATTTTAGAAAACATATACTTTGAGACAAATAGTTAAAAAAAAACATACGAGTGTTTTTTTTTTTTTTTTTCTTTAAGTTTTAAATAGTAGTAGGTGCAAATGGAGATCCTAAGGCTGACCCCAGAATACCGGGGCCAATTAAATTAGGGCTCAAGGCTAAGAATGGAATCGGATTAAGGCCTGAAGTATTTTAGGTCCGGGATCTATCCTAGACCCGGTCCATCCCTGACCCATTATCATCCCTACCTGGGTCAGAGTTAAACTAACTCGGGTCAATTTGGACGCGGTTTCATATGGCCCAGGGGCTTATATGAAGAAAAGGAGAGGAATAAAGTAACCCGATCCGACCCAGACATGAGGCAGACCCACTTAATGGATTGGGTTTGGACCTAAAATTTTGAGTCGAGAAATTATGAGTATGAGACCACAACTGTTTGGTGATCAATCTTAATTAAAGCAAAGGAGATTATAAGAGTTGTTGCTTTGACGATCTAAGCGAGCGTGAGCAAGAAGCTGTGATGCTAAGCGCTAGCATGCTAGCAGTGGGGAAGCAAGGACTGTCTCCATGTGCGCCTTTGGAAGAAAGAAATTAATAAATTTTGTCAATGCAGATACACGGAAGAAGTATTTTGACACGTGCGGCGCACGGCTTTACTATTGCCAATTTTTTTGTTTCTGAATAAAAGGCATTTGCCAAACTATTTTCCAAATCTGAAACATTTCTTTTTTAAGGGTCTCGTGTTTTTAAAACTATATTTTCGGACAAATACAGTGCGGAATAACAATGCTAGTTTTTTTTTGTCTAATTAAATCAATCCCGACGGAATTCACCGGCGATTTTCGGGAGCAAACTGGGACCTGGTCGAGGCCACGTCAGAAACAAAGAAGAAGAAATATTCGCGAGACGTTATTCAAATCGATAACCATAAAAAATATTACGCTCTAATTGGTACAGGCTCAACGGTTGGACAACCGCGGCTTAGTTGTGATGTACTCCCCCGTGAGTTACTCTTGCTGCTTCATGAAGATTTCAAGGGGGGCATGTTTTGTTGGGGAGTACGTGTGTATTGTATCTCATTCTTGGGAGAAAAAAAAAAAGCAGAACGCGGGGGCGGTCATGAACAATTCGTATTTATCTCGATATTCAGTTTGAAGCCTGTTCGAATCCGAAGTCAAAACTAAGCTTGCTTGATATTTTGAATATATTTAACAAATAATTTTATGCAAATTGTAATTACACTCATTAAATACTTTATCATTACATGAGTAACTTACATACAAGGAAGTTGTGCAAACAAATTTCTCTACAAGTGACGGTTAGAAATTCTTGGTATCAATGTTAAAGACTTAATTTTAAGAATTAACCACAAATGAACTATTCACGAACACAAATTCGATATCTAATTGGCCAGCTCATGATTCACTCAATTAATAAACAAGATTAATTAAAAATGATTAGCTTGCTCGAGGTGGGCTCGTTCACAGCCCCCTATTCTCAAAATTCTTTCTTATTAGGTTGAGAGTTTAACTTTCATGTGTTACTATTCTATATGATAAGAATGGATAAAATTCAACTGAAACTCTAAATATTTTTAAGCATTGAGAATAAAGTTTTTATATGTATTGGAATTTCTTAATTTTAAATAATTTATTATTCATATTAAAGAATAGTTAGTTATCAAAATGTCTTGATAGCAACAAAATACGGAGACAACATTTCAAAATATTTGCTTTTAATAGTATTTATTGATTGTGGGATTTCGTTTCAGCCACCTAAGTCAAACTGTAATTAGGAAAAAAACTCACTCGCATAATTTTATTCGCTTAAGTTATCTTTTTTTTTAAGTAAAGATGTGCGCCCACTTGTCAAATGCTGAAGTGTTTATCAGCGACAAAAGACGAAAATGCCCCTAAGTAATCGCTTCAAAAAAAAGCAGACCGCTTCGAAAATGTTGTTCTGAGGATTGTGATTATGATTACAGTTCTCACAAAATGTCATAGCATAGAAGTCTGTAATTATGATTGCAGTTCTCACAAAAATACCTTATTTCTGAGGACTGCGAATCGCAATCCTCACAAAATGATCACAGCCGTATTTCTGAGGATGGCGATCATTATCGCAGTCCTAAAAAATGTACTATTTATGAGGACTACGATAATAATAACAATCCTTAAAAAAATGCCATGTTTTTGAGTCATTATAGGATTGCGACCATGATCACAGTCCTCTTTATCAGCACTGCAATCTTGATCGCAGTATTTACAAAAATATCCTATATTTGAGCATTTATGAGAATTGCGACCATAACCACAATTCTGACTGCGATCATAACTGCAGTCCTCACAAAAGGCCCTATTTTGAGTTTTTGTGAGGACTACGATCATGATCGTAATCCTCACAAAATGCCTTATTTTCAAGTCAGTCCTTGAGGATTACGATCATGAGTTATATATCTCATATCATCATCGTTATCATCAGCAGACTGCGTGAATGATCCTTAATGCTTTTCAGATCTAAATACAAATAAAACTTATTGCAAGCACGAACAAATGAGATCTGCAAAAGGTCGATTCAAAAAAAAATTCAGGGACTCCCCGCCCCTTTCCAACCCCACGGCGACCTAGCGGCACAAGTCAATCCGCGAATAACTCTGTGTCGGGTTTAAGGTTGATGAGAGATCGTCAGGGTAATAGAGAAAGGTAAAAGAGAAAATAAAAATTATAAAGAAGTGGTGGTTGGGATAAATCAATTTGTACTGATGTGGATGAGATTATAGTGAACAAAATTATAAAGCAGAGTTTTTTTTTTCTAATCATGAAGTAAAGTAGATGGTTGTAACAAATTTTTTCTTTATGAAATTTGGGGAGTTAACATTGTTGGCCCAAAGGCCCTTCACCCTAGTTTTGATGATGATCAACTCATGTAGTTATAGTTACTAATGATCTTGTGTTTAATTAGTGACAGATTCATGATCAAGATCTTAGTAGGTGCATAGCTCAACAAAGGATAAAAGAACAAGATTTGGAGCTTGCATGTGGTGATCCAAGGAGTTTTTGGATCAAGCTTGGACCAAGTCAAGAAGATGAGAAGCCTTCAAGGGAAGACTTCAAGAAGTTGAAGACTTGGGTCTAGGTATAGAATTTGTATTTTTGTTTTAGTAAAAATGTAAAGGATAGATAGTTGGTGGATTGCTCAAGTTATATCACACACACACACTCTTGATAGAACTCTTGATTTAATTGATTTCATAAAAGATTTCTTTTTAGAAAAGAAATTTTTTTAAAAAGATTTTCTTTGAGACAAAATATTTATCTTGGATTTTGGTATTTCATAGTTCATATCTTTAAACCAAAATCTTGATTAGAGCTTTATATCAAAAACATAGATATTTCTTATTGATTGTGTAGTGGATCATATCCATACACACTATGCTTTAAAATGAACTCAAATATCTTGTTTTTGCATTTGATGAAGATTTAGAAAAACAAGTTTGGAAAAACATGTTTTGGAAAAATACATTTTAGTTATTGAGCTAATATTTTCAAGTTACAAAAATAGACCAAAACATATATAACATGTCTTGATTTTGTGCAAGCATGTTTGTTCCTTCAAGTATATTGGTAAAACTATTTTTGTAGAATTTCTATGTATTTTTAGGATTTTATAAAAGATTTTTAAATCTTGTTTTCTGACCTGGAGACTGGCTGACAGGCCAAACCGGTCGACCGGTCCGGTCGACCGATGTGCACAGCCCTGTGCACGTTGTCAGCACAGTGGCCGGTCGACCGGGTCGGTCGACCGACCAAGAGAGTTTGCTCTCTGGAAATGTCCAGTCGACCGATAGGTCGACCGACAGTTCATTCCAGGTTATCGGTCGACCGGGCCGGTCGACCGGTGGCTGCAACGGTCAGAAAAATGACCGTTGGCCGGTCGACCGGCGGTCGACCGACAGCACTGACACAGCCCCAACGGCTCTATTTCTGGCAGCCTATAAAAGGGGTTTTGTCAATTGTTTTGAGGTTAAGATTTTGGAGATTTCTTGAGCAGTTTTTCTGATACTTTTAGAAGAGTTTCTCCACAAGATTTTAGTGCAAATACTTCCAATCAAAAGGAAGAGTTTTTATCAAGAGAGTGTTAAGTGATTCTTTGAGTTTTTCACCATAGTCTTTCCTTGCTTTTCTCACACCACACTTGAGCTTTCCATTGCTAGATATTCCTATAGGTGTGTTGTAGTGAGAGTGCTCTTTAGGTGAACAAGTGTTGTGATCATCAAAGAGATTTTTCTTGTATTTTGAGGAGACGGGCAAGTGTGCTCGTTGTGGTGTGGAGTTCGGTTGTGAACTCTTTGGTAGAGGTACGGCCTCGGCGAGTCGGTGGACTTGCGTGTGTACGGGACTTGGGAGTCCGAGGGCTTGTAGGTGTTGCGGCACCGAGGAGAGATCCGGTGGGATCTTGCATAGTGGAAATCCTTCGTGTGTCGAAGGCGGGGATGTAGAGCAAGTGTGCTCGAACCTCGAAACATACCCTTTGTGTTTGCGATTGCACACTCTTGCTCTCTTTCTCTTTTTGTCTCCATTTTATATCTTGCATTCAATTTATTGTGTTCATCTTATATATGCATGATATATTCCCTTGTGCTCATAATTGATATACATACTTGCTTGGGATTGCTTGTTAACACTAGTATTCAACCAAGAGAGCCAACGCGGCACCTCAACCCATTCAAGGGGAATCTAGAGGAGCTTGTCCAGAGCCTCGCAAGGGGAATTCGGCAACACTCTTGTGTTATACATAAGTGTTCAATTAAAAGAAGTTTTATTTGGTCAACTTAGTTTTAATTCCGCATTATTTGTTCACAAGTGACCATTAG
Source organism: Agave tequilana (assembly GCA_038442645.1). NCBI lineage: Eukaryota > Viridiplantae > Streptophyta > Magnoliopsida > Asparagales > Asparagaceae > Agave > Agave tequilana. Next base: position 59,011 of record JAVJIF010031578.1, on the reverse strand, counting down.
ATTAGCCATCACCTATTCACCCCCCCTCTAGGTGATCTTACAATTGGTATCAGAGCCAAGTGCTCTTGATATTAGGTCTAACAACCTAGAGTTAAAGATCCTCATTTTAGGCTAATCACAAGATTTGTACACACACAATGGACTTCATGTCACCACCCACCTTTGACATTCTTAACATCCAAATTTGGATGGTTAAGATGTCTTTGTTCCTCAAAGACTTGGCCTTAGTGTATATCTTGCCACAACTAATAAAGAATATTGCTTAAATGGTAAGAACATTGAGGCTAATGCAAAAGCCCTTCATGCTATTAAGTCAACCCTAAATGATGATTATTTATCTAGGGTTTCTAATGTTGAATCGGCTTTTGTAGCTTGGAACATCATCACCTCCCTTGGCGAAAAGGATCTATACTATGCGGGGAGCGATTCGGACGTTGGAAGCGATATCTCCAACGTGTGCTACATGGTCCAAGGGGATAACCCCCTTGAGGTAAACACCGAATCCGATGATGAGGATGTAGACATGTCATATGATGAGCTATCTACCTTTTGTCATCTTTTGCTTGAAAAATATGACATGATTAGAAAAGAAAATAAAAATTTGAAAAGAACATTGCTTGGATGCATAAAGAACATGACTCTTTTAGAGATAACATTGCATGCTTGGAAAAAGATAACAAGAATTTGAAAAAGAACATTGATTGCATACATGTAGAAAATGATTCTTTTAGAAATAAACTTGCATGTTTAGAAAAAGAAAATAAAGTTTTGAAAAATGAGAATGTTTCCTTATTTTCAAAATTGAATGATCTTTGTGAAGGGAACAATATTTTGAAAAATGATATTGCTATGGTGGAACAACAAAAAGAAAGTATTTTACAAGAAAATAAATCTTTAAAAAGAAAATTTGTTGAAAAAGAAAAGGATAATGTTTTTCAAAAGAAAAAGAAAAATGATTCTTTATCTCACCATGCTTTACATGCCACAACTAATGAGATTAAGAATTTGAAAAATAAAATGGATGGTTTGAGTTCAACTTTGAACTCTTGTGCTTTTAATCATTCTAGGTTGGAGTCAATGTTTTCAAAGAAACAAACTCCACACTTTCATGCACATCATAACCATGCATTTGCTTATGTTGCACAACATGATCACACTCCTACACATAAGCATACTAAGGTGTACATATGTACACATTGTGGCCGCAAAGGCCATTTAGCAAAATATTGTTTTGATAAGAAACCTCATTTATATTTTGCTAAGTATAAAAGATTTTGGGATCCTTGCAATAAAGCTAACCCCAAAGGATCCAAGAAAATATGGGTACCAAAATCCCCACCTTTTGCTTGTGATGTAGGTGAGGGCTCTCACAAAACGTGAGAGGGATGGTACCATGGTAGTGGATGCACTTGGACATGATGGACATACTTTTGGGTTGCATCGCTATCAAGGAGCTTTGGTGGATCAACCACCATGCTAGGAGCTTTGGAGTTGGTAGCAATTTCTAAACTCCTATTTCATTTATGTACATGCTTGTTCATTCATAATATTCATAGCATGTTCATATTTTAAGATTTTGTGTGCTTTATATGGTAGTTACATGCTTAGATGTAGATTTGTCAAACTTGTATTAATATTTTAAATTTATAATTATTAAAATACATCGAAATAAAAAATATTATAATATTATTTAAAAACATAAATATTAAAATATTAATTATTAAAATTTCTTATAAAATTATTTAAAATGTAATTATTTTTAATAAATATTAATAATGATATTAAAAATTAATATTTAATATCAAATTTAAAAAATGTAACTATAAGACTCTGCAAGTAAGAAAATGAGAATGTAAGTGGGAAATGAAATTGGAAAAAAGTACAAGTGGAATGCAAATCCCACTTGCACTTTTATCGTTGAAACAAATAGTAGAAGTGGAAAAAATCAACGGTAAAAATGAGGAAAAGATTTTTTTCACTCAATTTTTCCTCCTTTTTCCTCAAAACAAACACGCAAAGAGGGAAAAAAAATGCCGAGGCACCACCCACCATTAAATCTTTTTAAAGTATAAATGAATAAATGAACAAATAAAAATTTTAAAATGTGCTCACTATTTTAAAAATAATAATAATCATTAGTTCATTATAGACTAAGGGAACAAGATTTGACCTGCTCTGGATCCAGAATGTGAACCCAAAGCTGTTTAGGCTTGGGTCAAGGAATGAAAAATGGGAACCGGGTCCGACAAAAGCTTAGTCCCGGGTCCGACCCAATAAAAAATGAGTAGGGATTGAGGTTTTGTTTAGGCCCGTTTTATTTTCGGACCAGAGCTGGGGCCTACAATATGCTCGGCCCCAACCCCAACCCCAACCCCAACCCCAATCCCAGTTCCAATTTTGACCCTCAAGGAGTCCCGTTCTGAGTCCTACTCATGAATCCAAATATAAATCAAATATACTATTACTAATCAATATTATTATTACATTATAAAATAGTAATATCTTACGATATTTCAAATTTTAGAAGTTAAAATAAAAACTCTTAATTTTAGAAAACATATACTTTGAGACAAATAGTTAAAAAAAAACATACGAATTTTTTTTTTTTGTTTTTCTTTAAGTTTTAAATAGTAATGGGTGCAAATGGAGATCCTAAGGCTGACCCCAGAATACCGGGGCCAATTAAATTAGGGCTCAAGGCTAAGAATGGAATCGGATTAAGGCCTGAAGTATTTTAGGTCCGGGACCTATCCTAGACCCGGTCCATCCCTGACCCATTATCATCCCTACCTGGGTCAGAGTTAAACTAACTCGGGTCAATTTGGACGCGGTTTCATATGGCCCAGGGGCTTATATGAAGAAAAGGAGAGGAATAAAGTAACCCGATCCGACCCAGATATGAGGCAGACCCACTTTAATGGATTGGGTTTGGACCTAAAATTTTGAGTCGAGAAATTATGAGTATGAGACCACAACTGTTTGGTGATCAATCTTAATTAAAGCAAAGGAGATTATAAGAGTTGTTGCTTTGACGATCTAGCGTGAGCAAGAAGCTGTGATGCTAGGTGCTAGCATGCTAGCAGTGGGGAAGCAAGAACTGTCTCCATGTGCGCGCTTTGGGAAGAAAGAAATTAATAAATTTTGTCAATGCAGATACACGGAAGAAGTATTTTGACACGTGCGGCGCACGGCTTTACTATTGCCAATTTTTTTGTTTCTGAATAAAAGGCATTTGCCAAACTATTTTCCAAATCTGAAACATTTCTTTTTTAAGGGTCTCGTATTTTAAAACTTTATTTTTGGACAGATACAGTGCGGAATAACAATGCTAGTTTTTTTTGTCTAATTAAATCAATCCCGACGGGATTCACCGACGATTTCCGGGAGCAAACCCGGGGCCTGGTCGAGACCACGTCAGGGACAAAGAAGAAGAAATATTCGCGAGACGTTCAAACCGATAACCATAAAAAGTATTGCACTTTAACAGGTACAGGCTCAACGGTTGGACAACCGCGGCTTAGTTGTGATGTACTCCCCCGTGAGTTACTCTTGCTGCTTCATGAAGATTTCAAGGGGGGCATGTTATGTTGGGGAGTACGTGTGTATTGTATCTCATTCTTGGGAGAAAAAAAAAAAGCAGAACGCGGGGGCGGTTCATGAACAATTCGTATTTATCTCGATATTCAGCTTGAAGCCTGTTCGAATCCGAAGTCAAACTAAGCTTGCTTGATATTTGAATATATTTAACAAATACTTTTATACAAATTGTAATTACACTCATTAAATACTTTATCATCACATGAGTAACTTACATACAAGGAAGTTGTGCAAAACAAATTTTCTCTACAAGTGACGGTTAGAAATTCTTGGTATCAATGTTAAAGACTTAATTTTAAGAATTAACCACAAATGAACTATTCATGAACACAAATTCGATATCTAATTAGCCAGCTCATGATTCACTCAATTAATAAACAAGATTAATTAAAAATGATTAGCTTGCTCGAGGTGGGCTCGTTCACAGCCCCCTATTCTCAAAATTCTTTCTTCTTAGGTTGAGAGTTTAACTTTCATGTGTTGCTATTCTATGTGATAAGAATGGATAAAATTCAACTGAAACTCTAAATATTTTTAAGCATTGAGAATAAAGTTTTTATATGTATTGGAATTTCTTAATTTTAAATAATTTATTATTCATATTAAAGAATAGTTAGTTATCAAAATGTCTTGATAGCAACAAAACACGGAGACAACATTTCAAAATATTTGCTTTTAATAGTATTTATTGATTGTGGGATTTCGTTTCAGCCACCTAAGTCAAACTGTAATTAGGAAAAAAACTCACTCGCATAATTTTATTCGCTTAAGTTATCTTTTTTTTTAAAGTAAAGATGTGCGCCCACTTGTCAAATGCTGAAGTGTTTATCAGCGACAAAAGGCGAAAATGCTCCTAAGTAATCGCTTCAAAAAAAAAGCAGACCGCTTCGAAAATGTTGTTCTGAGGATTGTGATTATGATTACAGTTCTCACAAAATGTCATAGCATAGAAGTCTGTAATTATGATTGCAGTTCTCACAAAAATACCTTATTTCTGAGGACTGCGAATCGCAATCCTCACAAAATGATCACAGCCGTATTTCTGAGGATGGCGATCATTATCGCAGTCCTAAAAAATGTACTATTTATGAGGACTACGATAATAATAACAATCCTTAAAAAAATGTCATGTTTTTGAGTCATTATAGGATTGCGACCATGATCACAGCCCTCTTTATCAGCACTGCAATCTTGATCGCAGTATTCACAAAAATATCCTATATTTGAGCATTTATGAGAATTACGACCATAACCACAATCCTGACTGCGATCATAACTGCAGTCCTCACAAAAGGCCTTATTTTGAGTTTTTGTGAGGACTACGATCATGATCGTAATCCTCACAAAATGCCTTATTTTCAAGTCAGTCCTTGAGGATTACGATCATGAGTTATATATCTCATATCATCATCGTTATCATCAGCAGACTGCGTGAATGATCCTTAATGCTTTTCAGATCTAAATACAAATAAAACTCATTGCAAGCACGAACAAATGAGATCTGCAAAAGGTCGATTCAAAAAAAAATTCAGGGACTCCCCGCCCCTTTCCAACCCCACGGCGACCTAACGGCACAAGTCAATCCGCGAATAACTCTGTGTCGGGTTTAAGGTTGATGAGAGATCGTCAGGAGTAATAGAGAAAGATAAAAGAGAAAATAAAAATTATAAAGAAGTGGTGGTTGGGATAAATCAATTTGTACTGATGTGGATGAGATTATAGTGAACAAAATTATAAAGCAGAGTTTTTTTTTTTTCTAATCATGAAGTAAAGTAGATGGTTGTAACAAATTTTTTCTTTATAAATTTGGGAGTTAACATGCCAGTCTGGTTGGTTGATATTCATTCCAGCCGGTCGGGATGAACATGTATTAGTTTCCGTCTCGATGAAAAGATATTGTTTCAAGAGGTAAGTATTAACAATACATTTCCCTCAATCTTTTCTTTTAAGAAGAAATTCATTTAGAGAGACGGGACATCTTTGAATTTCATTTTTGTTTTTAACTAGAGTAAAGAATTTTTTTGTTTACCAAACTGTGGAGAAGAAATTCTTTTTGGGCTGCTTGTCTCTGAACATTGACGAAGAAACGTCAAAGTCAAATGTCACCCTCTTTCCTTCCCATTATATCCTTCTCTTTCACATACTTGTCTAACTTTTTTTCATCCTATTGATACGTTGCGAGCGTCAGATCCATAGGATAGAGAAAGAGTTCCCACCTCTCATACTTTTTCAAGACAACCCTCGCACATAGAGATTGCCCACTCCTTTCTCCATGTACCTCCGAAGAAATTGGATTAAGAAATTTTTTTGGAAACTCTGTAATTCAATTTGTAATACCACTGGAAGTTGAACACAAAGATTTAATGCCAAAAATTGTCTTGCGTGGAAGTCTTTACCATAAACAGTGGAAGACAAATCAATGGTCCTAGGCTTCAAACCCATGGCCCTAAATACTTCTAGCTCACCCCAAATTGCAGGAAATTTGTTATTCATTTTACAAAAAAAAAATTTCCTTACAGCTACCTACTTTACTTCATAATTAGAAAAAAAACTTAGCGTCATAATTTGATTCGCTATAACCTCATTCACGTCAGCAAAAACTGATTCCTCCTAACCACCACTTGTTTATATATTTTTATTCTTATTTTAACCATCCCTATTGCACTTGACGTTGCTCGCTCCTCTCTTTCGTCGTTGATGAGTGTTTCAACGTTTCAAACGTGAACACATATTCTTACTTTAAAAAAAAAAGAGGCGGCTAAAGTGAACAAAATTATGAAGCTGAGTTTTTTTTTTCTAATTATGCTTTGTCATAAGAGGAGTAGCGATCTTTTTTCAAAATGTTAAAAATATATAATACAGATAGAACTTTTATATTGTATTTTACCGTGTGCCAATATTTTTATTATATATCTAATGACTAATAGTGGGTGAGCACTAACTTTTAACCTTTTCAGCGTAATGCCATTTTTATAATATTAATAAGGGTTCATGATGGGCCTAGACTGGGCTGGGCCTACTATTTAAAAGTTTAGGCCTTGAATTCGGCCACAATCTTGGGCATGGCCCTTTTACCAACCAATTCAAACACAGGCCCTAGGGTTTTCAGGACAGCCTTGGTTTGTTCTTTCCCTTCCATTTTCTTGTTTCCCTGGTTTTCAAAAGATTAAAGTGATATTTACTAGCCTTTAATGCTGTAAAAATAGATTAAAAAGAAAAAAAAACTGATATAGCTACATAATGAATATTTTGCAAAAATAAAATGAGATATTATTTTGGAGAATGTTTCATTAAGTTCTCATTAATAGAACACTGAGGGGCTTATGCCTCACAGTTTATCTCAAAAATAATAAGATGATATTTTTGCTTGAGTTTTGGGGAGAATTTTAGAATTAGAGTTTTAGATAATAGAATTAGAAATATAAGGATTTAGGAATTTAGTATTTGTTAGTTTATGTAACAAACTGGCGATTGAGTGGGTTTTAGAATCTCAATAAGAGGGAGGCACAAATTTTAACCCACAGAAAAATGATTTGCACACACATTAAAAAATTATGAAGAGTGTAATTAATTTTTTTTGAACACTTTTATCTTTAGAAAATAGTCCAACATGCCCCTCCTTCCTCATCTTTCCTCCACCTCCTCCTTTCGCGGCGTCTGCTGGCAGTTTCCCCACTTACACCCCTCGCCGCCCTCTACCCTAACTCCCCCCCCCCCCCCTCTCCCAGCCTCGCCCTCCACCTTCCCCTCCCCCAGCCGCGCCTTCCCCCAGCCTCATCTGCCTCCTCCTCCTCCCCTATCTCGCCCTTCTGCCTCCCCCCTCCCACAGCCCCGCCCTCCTCCCCTCTCTCTCCCCTCCCCCTCCCCCTCTCCTTCCTCCTCCTGCAACAGCTGCTGTGGGCTCCTGCGAGGGAGGAGCGCGGAGGGCAGGAGAGTTCCTCCCCCTCCCTCCTCCCTCCCCCTCCTTCCTCCCTCGCAACAGCCTACAACAGCTGCTGGAGGAGAAGGAGGGGGAGGGGGTGAGCGCGTCGGGGGAGTATTTTGAGAATATTTTAAAAAAATTGTGTACCTTAATTAATTTTTTGAGTGCTCTAATCTGATGTGTGCCTTAATCAATTCTCTGTGTGTCAATATTCGTGCCTATAACAGAGATTCAATAAGGAAGCATAGAATCAATCCCTTATAAGGACTTGGGTTAGAAGTGGACGCGAGTCAAGTGCAGTGAAGGACAAAATGCAAATTATATTAGAATTCGGGACCACAAAATTATATTAGACTTGATCTAAGAAATTTTAATTCCAAAACCATTGTTATCTTAAAATAGCGCGTCAACATCGCGTCTGAACGGAAAAGATGCGGTGCTGAATTATTTGGATGTATACTTTGTGAGTGTAAAAAGGCCACACGCTCACACGAGCTCTTCGACTTCGTTCTGTTTGATTCTTTACTCCAAAACAGAAGGAGGACTTCAATTTTTGTCCCCCCACACGTTTCACATGTCTGATAGAATTTTCAACAAGAGATGGACAAAATGCAAAGTAAAAATAGGATACAGTGACAGGGCGATATCATTATTGTTCAGGTGTCCACGGCTTTTCCTCTGTGATTCACGACTTCACGCCGACACAGTTTCGGATAATTTTGTCTGCTTCACTTGATGTGTAAGTGGTGTTTGCATGTATCTTGAATCCATAATAAACTTACAATTTTACAAATTTGAGGATTCAAGTTAATTAGTTTGCAGGCCAAGCTAGCCTGCAAAAGTTTTGTTAGGAGAATTTTTTGTTGGGATATATGAAATTGTGTTAAAAGATTGAGTTGGATCCACATATTTGTTATATGTTGAAAACTAATGCACTGATTTCTTAAAATAAGTCACACATTATTCTAAGTATTGAGTACTGTATCCAATATCATCAATATTTGTGAGTAGTTACTGAATTCTAGTTAGATACTTCTGTGTGAATACAATATAGTATTATTGCATCTCACCCTTGAGAACCAAGCTTGTAAGAGGTATTTTGTGATGTTGAAGTTTCATGCAATTAAGAAAAAAAATATTAAATAAACAATTTTGTGTAGATTGCCAATGAACTCAAGAGAATAATATATATACCCCACTTAATTTCTTTGCATAGTTCATCTAAGTTTTTTTAAGATTGAGCCTTTTCTTACTCTCTTCTTAGTCCATTTATGTTCAGAAAAGGTTATGCAAATGAGCAAATCTTAGACCAACCTTTTGGGCCCTGCCAACTATACGTAGGAACGCCAGGCGTGAATCTCTGGAGTATTGGGAAGCTAAAGGGCTTTCTTTGTCTTTTAGACCAGAGATGTTAGTCCAAATATTCACTTCCAATGGAAGACGCCAGACTGCGACTCGATCTAGATAAACTTTGATGGTGGTTTTATTCAGAGTGAGGGTCATGCAACATGTGGATTCATCCCTCGAAGCTTCTCGGGCGTGATCCTATGTGCAGGCTATGTCCCAATTCAGACTTGTAACGTGGTGAAAGCTGAGCTGCAGGGGCTCTAGAATGATGTTCTGGTAGCATTGAAGTTGTTTCCTTAAAGAAAGCTATGAATTGAAGGAGACTTCTCTACTGTTATCCGCTCTTTATCACACGACTCACCTTCTTCAACTATCAACAGTCAACCTCTTCTGCGTGATGTCATCGCACTGCTCCTCTCGACACCATCTTGAAAGGCTACTCACATTTACCGTGAAGGCAAAGCTCCGACGGACTGGCCAGCAAGTCAAGGACTGATCCATGCAACCAAGGTATCCTGGTTCTCTAGTTCCCTAGTGAACTTCTCAAACTGTAAAAGATAGATGTGAGTGGTGTTGGCCTAAAGGCCATTCACTCTAGTTTTGATGATGATTAACTCATGTAGTTATAATTTACTAATAATCTTATAATATTTAGTTTCAGATATTTGATCAAGATATTAGTAGGTGATTAACTTCAACAAAGGTGTTTTTGGAGCTTTCACATGGTGATTCAAGAGCTCGAGCGTCAAGTTCACATCTAGCACTCGGTTGGAGTCAAGCTCGGTGGATCACGTTTGGATCGAGTCAACTTGGAGACGGAGTTCTACAAAAAGACATCGGTTTGTTTAGTTGAGATTTTATTTAGATCATTGTAAATATTAGATAGTGTTGATATGCTCAAGTTCACAATATACACACACAAATTTAAAGTTTCATGTTTTGGTTTTTCGGTTTAACCGATCTTGGTTTTCATGTCAAAACATAGATATAATATCTTACATATATATTAGATTCTATCCATATACAATATGCTTCAAAGTTGTTTAAATATCATGTTTTTGTATTTACATGTGTTTTTGAAAAATCGGATTTCCATTTCAAAAATTCAAGTTTTGGAAAATACGGATTTTGGTTTAAGGCAAAATTTCAATATCATAAAAATAGTTCAAATTGTTTAAAATATGTGTTGAATTTTTGTCACACATATTTGTATTTCAAAGATCTTATAAGAACATATTTTTGTGAAATTTATGTGTATTTTATGGGATTTTTTAGAAGGCAAAAATTCAAGTTTTTAATCCCTAAAATTCTGGACTGGCTGTCTGCCGGTCGACCGGACCGATCGACCGAGGCAGAAGTCGGTCGACCGGACCGGTTGATCGACGTGTACAGAACGTGCACGCAGCCTTAGGCTGGAGGCCGGTCGACCGCCAGAGAGCTTCTGCTATCTGGAATGGCCCCGGTCGACTGCCCGGTCGACCGGCAGAGAACTTTGCTCTCTGTATCCAGCTCCGGTCGACCGATGCGAGTCGACCGGGCCAGAGAGCCGTTGCTCCGGATCCAGGCCGGTCGATCCGGGACGGATCGACCGTGGGCTTAACGGTCATAAATTTGACCGTTGCCGGTCGACGTCCGGTCGACCGGAAGGGCAATTTTGCCCGTTGCCTGCTGCCAATGGGCAGATTGTTATGGGGCTATAAATATCCCATATTTGAGTTGGTTTTCAACAAGTTTTTAAGAGCAAAACTTTTATCTTCTTAAGTGTTTTAACAGCAAGTTTTAAAAGAGTTTTGGGTTCAAAGATTTCATCTTTATTTGTTTTAAAAGGTTGAAAAAATCAAAGAAAAATAGGATATTTTGGATATTGGTTTTGATTTTCATTTCAATCTTATTCTAGCAAGTATTTCTCTTTGTGTTTGTTTTCCAAACTCTTTATATTCTCACACTTGAGCTATCATATCTATCCTATCTATAGGATCTTGTTTTTGTGAGAAAGAATTGGTTTGTAGTTTGTTGAAATCACCAAGTGTTGTAAACCCTTATCTTTACTTGGCTTTGTGCCTTTCCCTTTAAGTATAGAGGAGGTTGTGCAATTGGGTTTGGTATCCCGCTAAGTGTAGAGGTGATTGAGTTTGTTGGTATCCCTCTAGTGAGAGAGGTTGATCTTGTGTTAGCTTTGTGCCTAGCCTCTAGTGAGAGGTTGTATTTGTTGAGAGAGGAGTTGTGCACTCCCTAATTGTATTTTTCCAAATCCTCAGTGAAAAACACCTAGAGGGGGGTGAATAGGTGTAAGTGCTAATCTAAGAAACTTATTGCAAACTAAGTGCGCTAAATGCGGAAGCTAATGCAAATTATGCACAAACTAATACAATATACAACAAGTGTAGCCGAATTCCCCTTGCGAGGCTCTGGACTAACTCCCCTTGATTCCCCTTGAAAGGGTTGAGGCGCTATGGAAGCTCTTGTTGGATGAGTACAAGTTAGGCACACACACACAAGCAATCCAAGCAATAAGAAATATGTGCACACACAATCAAGCCAAGCAATCAAGGATAAATTACAATATGAAAGATGCAAGGCAACACAAGCAATGTATATAATATGAATGCTATGAAAGTATGATGCTTGTATGAAATGATGCTTTGCACAAATGTAAAGAGAGAGAGTTAGAGAGACAATGGATCAAAACGCAAACACCAAGATTGTTTCGAGGTTCGAGCACCTTGCTCTACATCCCCGTCTACACCACCGTGTAGGATTTCCCAATCCACTAAAAGGAGTACCTAACTCCTCTCTCAACTTACAAAGCCACCGAGGCTACAACAACCACAATCCACAACACCTCTACCGAAGAGGCTCACAACCAACACTATCACCTCACACTTGACGGATAAAACTCAATCACCCGATCACCTCTACCGAAGAGGGATTCACAAATAAAAGGGTGTTTACAACAAAGAGGTTTACAACAAACAACCTCAACTCTTCTCTTCTTTTTCTCTTATCTTTTTCCACAAAAACAAGATCCTAATAGTTTAGGATAGAAGATAGCTCAAGTGTGGAAAACTAGGTGTTTGAAAAACTAGCAAAAAGAAAATCACTTGGGAAAATCCTTCCAAAAGATATAGAATGAAAACCAAGACAAATCTCCCAAAATATTCTTTTCTTTGATTTTTCCAAAAACCTAAAACAATAAAGATTGAAGAATTAAAGCCCCAAACACTTTTGAAAACTTATTTAAAACCTCTAGAAACCAGAAATTTTTCTCCTTAAAAAACTTGGCCAAAACCCCAAAGAGATGGGGTTTATATAGCCCTATACAAAACTAGCCGTTAGGCTGATGTGGCAGCCTGACAGGCCACCGGTCGACCGGCCCGGTCGACCGCCAACGGTCAAAAATGTGACCGTTGGGCAATAGCGGTCGACCGGCCCGGTCGACCGAGAAAACCCGAGAGCAGAGCTCTCAAATCGGTCGACCGTCCCGGTCGACCGTGTCTGTGCCTAACAGACGTGCACGTCTGTGCACATCGGTCGACCGGCCCGGTCGACGGCCCTTGGTGCGGTCGACCGTGACGGTCGACCGACCAGCCTGTCAGCACAAAACAAGGTCAGAAAATTTGGGAAAAATATTTTATAAAAACTTTTTATCTCTTTTAAAAATACCATAAAATTGTTTTATCATTTTATATTGAAACTCAAACAAGTGATAAAAATTTCAAGACAATATATCAACATATCAATTCATTTTTGAGTCTTGCAAATTTTATCAAAACAAAACCTTGTATTTTGTCAAACTTGATTTTTCCAAAACATGAATAGGGATAACAAAATAAGTTTGTTTACCAAGTTAAAGCATGTATGTATAAATAGAAAATATCTACTATACATATAACATATGTAAACTTGTTTGATCAACTATTCATAAAAACCAAATATCAAATCATAAAATGTGTGTGTTTTGTGTTCACTTGAGCATATCAACTAAACTAAGCTTTACAATGGATCTAAAACTCTATCTAAACTAGGATACCTAAGTCTTCTTGACGATCTTCATCTTCAAGTAGACTTGCTCCAAAACTCCGTGATTCTCCAAGTGCAAAGGTATGATCTTTAAGCTTTGGCATCGGAATCACCATGATAAGCTTCTAATCATCTGTTGAAGCTAATCATCAACTAATATCCTGTTAATGATCTAAAACTTAGAAACACAAGAATATTAGTAAACATAACTACATGAGTGTTGATCATCATCAAAACTAGAGTGGAAGGCCATTGGGCCAACAATCTCCCCCTTTTTGATGATGACAAAACTCATGGAGTTATATATGCATGGATTAAAGATAAGCTTCAAGGAAGCTCCCCCTTAACTCATGCATAGGGATAAACAATAAATATATGCAATGAATATTAAACATGAAACATGCATATGCATAAACAATAAATGGTTCTAGATATCAAATGGAATATTCAAAACAAAATAAGCTCTAGATACCAATTACAAAGCAAACTCTATAAATCAATAAACTTAATATTCTTGAGATTAAAACATAATATATGCATATAAAACATAAGTATGCATATAAAAAAACATGTACCAATCATGCATAGAAGTAATTTGAGTTTTATATATGCATGTTAAACTCTCAAATAATTCTCCCCCTTTTTGTCAATCATCAACAAAGGGGTAAACAATCAAAACCATAGATAAAATGAGGGGTAAAAATCTTTCTCCCCCTTTTTGTCAATCAAAACAATGCAAACAATGTTCTCCCCCTTTTTGTCTAAAACAAAAAAACAAAGTCAATAAGGGGTGACTACAAACATGATATCAATTAGAAAATATGTCAATGAAGCATCTTGATACCAATAAACAAGGATCAATATATGTTATATGCTATATACATTCATGAAGAGGAAGACGCTAAGTTAGCTTCCTACACATATGCATTACATGAAGAAGGGATGACAAGCCCCAATTCACATAACACATATTATGTAATGCATAAGAGGAGATGTGAAGCTCCCCCTACACACGTATATCATATAAAGAAGAGTTGTCAAGCTCCTCAATTTATAATATACTCAACATGAATCTATATGTAAGAGAGATGTTAAGCTCTCCTTGCATATAGGAAATACAAATCAAAACTTTGAATATTTTCTTTAAACAACTTTTTGAGATACCAATTGTAATTAAACATAACAAATTACCAATTGTAAAACAACATAACAAATTTTGAATGTCTAAACACAAATTTTGATACCAATTGTAAGAATATATTTCATTTTGAAAATATATAAACAAATTTGATGTTGATATCATATGTTCAAAATAACAACTTTTAATCAAAAAGAGTGGGAGTACAAATACCAATTGAAGTACAAAATCAAATTTTCTCCCCCTTTATGAAAACAAACTAAAGACATGCATAGTCTTGATAACAATTTAAAAGTAATCAATTTAAACAAAATTGAAACTCAAGCACTAGCATAAAACAAACATATATATGTATGAAAAATAGATACCAATAGAAATTGATATACTTGGAATTTAAAGCATACATACATACAAAACATATATGAGTATACAAGAAGATCAAAATGATACCAATTGAAAGAGTTCAATGATACCAATTGACATAACAATAAGTTCAAGTGTATACATCATACTCTCTACCACCCAATCATAATTCAAGTTTTAAAGATTTTCAATTTAGGGCATACATGAACATGTCTCCCATCCTACCGCCCTTGGAAGGTAGGGTTTTCAAAGATAGATTTGAAAATGTAGTTTTGTTTGAAAATCACTACCAAAATGAAGAACACCGCAACTAGTAAATGGAAAACTTGTTAACTAGCACGAAATCCTTCAAGTAAGGAATAAAACAAAATTGAAATTCACATGATAATCATCACTCTAACCAATAAAGCATAACTCATGAGAAACAAAACATGAGCAATAGATATGAGTGTACAAATAATATGTGAAGATCATAAACATGAAAATATTTCATTAAGCTCAATTATTCCTTAAAACATAATTCCATCAAAAATATGAAAAATCATATAAAACTCCTTATTTAATCTTCAAGGCATATGTATGTCTAATACAAGCTAAAATATACATACATATCCAAAACTCAACGAGTCCACTAAATGTATATTCATGAAGGCACGTGGCTCAAAAAGATGTATATGTATAAGATTAGTTTGAACTAGATAGACATATACATGAAGTTAAACATAAATACATGAAACATGAAAAACTAAATTTTCATCTACAAACAATTTCATTTCAAGGTATATGTATGAATTGTCAATACACTAAGTATACATACATATCCCTAAACACAATTGAGTCCAAATATAGATTTGCATGAAAGGCAAATGACTCAAGGGGTATACATGTATATCTTAAAGTTTGGCAATACAAACATATACATGAAGTGAAACACACAATCATAAAACAAATCTAAAAATGGAATATAAATTTGAAATGTATGAATCATCAAAACTAGACTATACTAGCACATCTAATGGGTTCAAATAAGCAATCAAGCTCAACATATATAGATTTATTTGTAGCCCACTCTATGTACAAGTATATAACTAGTCTTAATGAAAACAAACATCCAAACATATATTCAAAACATGAAGCATCAAAACAAATATAAAAGTCATCATGATAAAACTAAAACATGATTACTATGTAAATTCACATGTATTAGATTCATGATGTACATTATAGCTTAAACAAAAGTGAGAACACTAAATATGGGTTTATATAAGCATATGTGTCTCAAATACTATACATGTATGTCAAGGATCTAATAAACATGGAATGAACATACTAATCCATAGATATCAAAAACATGCTATAAACATTAAAACATGAAAAGCATGTAAACAATAAATGGGAGTAAAGGATTGTTACCAAAACCGAAGAAGCAACTCTCCTTGTCTCCAAAACATGGTGGTCATCTCCACCAAATCTTCCCTTGAAAGTGATGCATCCATTTGATTTCCTTTAAGTCCGGAACGCATCCACTCCAAGGTGTCATCACTCTCACGTCATGTGAGAGCCCACACCTACATCAAAAATAATAGGAGGGGTGGTCTTTGGTACCCATACTCTTTGGGTCCATGGGGGTTAGTACCTTCTCTAACCCAAACAAACTTCTTGGCTAAATTTTCAACATGTAAACGATCATAGCAAAATTTAGCAAGATGGCCTTTTCGGCCACAATGTGTACATGTGTACACATGAGCATACATGGTGTGATGGTGTTCGTGAGGAGCATGTGTATGCCGTGGAGGGTGTGCATGCATAAAGGATGGAACTTGTTTCTTTCGAATCAAGGTTTCCAACCGTGAGTGGTTCATGGCACATTGGCTCATAGTGGAGCCCAAACAATCTACTCTCTTCTTTAACATACAAATATCATCAATAATTTTAGAAGAAGAGGTACATGCATTAGGTAGACTAGATGAAGAAGCTACACTAGCATGGCAAACATGTGCATCAATTTTATTTTGCAAAACAATATTCTTATCTAAACAAACATTCAACTCATTTGAAATAGAAATGATTTTGTTTTCAAAACAACATTCTCTTTTAAAATAAAATCAACTTTAGAAGACAAATTTTCATTTTTTCAAAAGAGTTTCACAATCATTTTTAGACTTTAAAAATTTATTTTCTTTTAAAGCAAGTTCCAATTGAGATCTCAATGAATCCCTTTCATTATAGACCTCAACTTTCTCTTGCAAAACACAATCAAGTCTAGAATGCAAACATTTATTTTCTTTTTCAATATCTAGACTTTTCTTTTTCAACACGTTATATTTTTCTATTAACTTTTCACACACAATAGATAGTTCTTCATTTAAGACATGGGGATCAACATAATCATTTGAAGAACTAGCACAATCATTACTATCTAGTTGAGATTCCGAATGTACCTCAAGGGAGTCATTCCCTTGGACCATGTAGCATTGTTGTGGTTCGGATTCTCCACTAGATTCCTCTTCTTGTTGGATTTGGACTTGAAGCTCCGAGGTGGTGGTGGTTGTCAATTTGTTCCACACTGCAAAGGCGGAATCAAAGTTAGAAACACATAAGAGATAATCTTTAGGAAGAGTGCTTCTAATGGCCTCTAGAGCTTGTGCATTGGCCCCTATATGATTACCATCACCAAGATAAAATCTCTTGGTGGCGGCAAGGAAGACATGCAAACCTAGGGTCTTTAGGTACATGGACATCCTATACTTCCAAACATCAACGTTGGAAGGGTCAAAGCTAGGAGGGGTCATGAAGTCCGTGGTAAACTATATATGAATGTGCAAACAAACAAATGCAAATGAGATTAGCAAGCAAATGGATCACTCCTAGGATGTTAAGCCTAAGTATCAGGAGCACTAGCTCTGATACCAATTGAAAAACACCTAGAGGGGGGGTGAATAGGTGTAAGTGCTAATCTAAGAAACTTATTGCAAACTAAGTGCGCTAAATGCGGAAGCTAATGCAAATTATGCACAAACTAATACAATACAACAAGTGTAGCCGAATTCCCTTGCGAGGCTCTGGACTAACTCCCCTTGATTCCCCTTGAAATGGGTTGAGGCGCTATGTGAAGCTCTTGTTGGATGAGTACAAGTTAGGCACACACACAAGCAATCCAAGCAATAAGAAATATGTGCACACACAATCAAGCCAAGCAATCAAGGATAAATTACAATATGAAAGATGCAAGGCAACACAAGCAATGTATATAATATGAATGCTATGAAAGTATGATGCTTGTATGAAATGATGCTTTGCACAAATGTAAAGAGAGAGAGAGAGTTAGAGAGACAATGGATCAAAACGCAAACACCAAGATTTGTTTCGAGGTTCGAGCACCTTGCTCTACATCCCCGCCTACACCACCGTGTAGGATTTCCCAATCCACTAAAAGGAGTACCTAACTCCTCTCTCAACTTACAAAGCCACCGAGGCTACAACAACCACAATCCACAACACCTCTACCGAAGAGGCTCACAACCAACACTATCACCTCACACTTGAGGGATACAACTCAATCACCCGATCACCTCTACCGAAGAGGGATTCACAAATAAAAGGGTGTTTACAACAAAGAGGTTTACAACAAACAACCTCAAACTCTTCTCTTTTTTTCTCTTATCTTTTTCCACAAAAACAAGATCCTAATAGTTTAGGATAGAAGATAGCTCAAGTGTGGAAAACTAAGTGTTTGGAAAACTAGCAACAAAGAAAATCACTTGGGAAAATCCTTCCAAAAGATATAGAATGAAAACCAAGACAAATCTCCCAAAATATTCTTTTCTTTGATTTTTCCAAAAACCTAAAACAATAAAGATTGAAGAATTAAAGCCCCAAACACTTTTAAAAACTTGTTTTAAAACCTCTAGAAACCAGAAATTTTTCTCCTTAAAAAACTTGGCCAAAATCCCCAAAGAGATGGGGTTTATATAGCCCCTATACAAAACTAGCCGTTAGGCTGATGTGGCAGCCTGACAGGCCACCGGTCGACCGGCCCGGTCGACCGCCAACGGTCAAAAATGTGACCGTTGGGCAATAGCGGTCGACCGGCCCGGTCGACCGAGAAAACCCGAGAGCAGAGCTCTCAAATCGGTCGACCGTCCCGGTCGACCGTGTCTGTGCCTAACAGACGTGCACGTCTGTACACATCGGTCGACCGGCCCGGTCGACCGGCCCTTGGTGCGGTCGACCGTGACGGTCGACCGACCAGCCTGTCAGCACAAAACAAGGTCAGAAAAATTTGGGAAAAATATTTTATAAAAACTTTTTATCTCTTTTAAAAATACCATAAAAATTGTTTTATCATTTTATATTGAAACTCAAACAAGTGATAAAATTTCAAGACAATATATCAACATATCAATTCATTTTTGAGTCTTGCAAATTTTATCAAAAACAAAACCTTGTATTTTGTCAAACTTGATTTTTCCAAAACATGAATAGGGATAACAAAATAAGTTTGTTTACCAAGTTAAAGCATGTATGTATAAATAGAAAACATCTACTATACATATAACATATGTAAACTTGTTTTGATCAAACTATTCATAAAAACCAAATATCAAATCATAAAATGTGTGTGTGTTTTGTGTTCACTTGAGCATATCAACTAAACTAAGCTTTACAAATGGATCTAAAACTCTATCTAAACTAGGATACCTAAGTCTTCTTGACGATCTTCATCTTCAAGAAGACTTGCTCCAAAACTCCGTGATTCTCCAAGTGCAAAGGTATGATCTTTAAGCTTTGGCACCGGAATCACCATGATAAGCTTCTAATCATCTTGTTGAAGCTAATCATCAACTAATATCCTGTTAATGATCTGAAACTTAGAAACACAAGAATATTAGTAAACATAACTACATGAGTGTTGATCATCATCAAAACTAGAGTGGAAGGCCATTGGGCCAACACTCAGTGGAGGTTCCCTGTGTGAGAAGTCATGTGTAGACGAGTTAGTGGAAGTCCTTCTGCGTGAAGGCGGGGACGTAAAGCTGGGCGTTCGAACCTCGAAACATATCCTTGTGTTTGCGTTTGATCCACTTTCTCTAACTCTCTCTCTTATATTGTACCTTGCATCATTCATATTGCTCATTCATGCTTATATGCTTGGTATTGTTGTTTGTGTGTCATACTTGTGTTTAACCAAGAGAGCTTCATGCAGCACCTCAACTCTTATTTAGAGGAATTCAGAAGAGATAGTTCAGAGCCCTTCATCGGGAATTCAGCTACACTCTTTGTTACACTAAGTGTGTTGCATTAAGTTTTTAATTTCGCATCATTTGTCATTAGATTAGCCTTACACCTATTCATCCCCTCTAGGTGTACTTTCAATTGGTATCAGAGCTTACGCTCCTGATATTAGATTTAACTACCTAGGAGTGAGATCTTGATTTGCTAATTTATCATTTGCATTTGCACACATATTATTTGCACTCATGGATAACCCTCGCATGTTTGATATCTCTAAAATTGATATATGGAAGGTTAGGATGAGTTGGCATTTAAAAGCCATAGGTTTTAAAGTTTACCTTACCATTACTAAGGAATCCTATCTTAGTAATAGCAAGCATATAGAGGCCAATGCATTAGCCGTAGAGGCACTTAGAAAATCACTTAGTAAAGAATATTTAAATATGGTTTCTCATTGTGATTCCGCCTTTGCAGTGTGGAACATCTTGACCTCTCCAAAGCTTCAATTGCCAATCCAAGAGGAGAAGGAATCTAGTGGAGAAGAGTCCGACCAACGTTGCTTCATGGTCCAAGGGAATGACTCCCTTGAGATACATTCGGATACTCAACTAGATAGCGCTAGTTCTTCTTGCGATGAATATATTGATGCCGATGCATTAAATGAAGAATTTTCCATTGTTTGTGAAAAATTGTTAGAAAAATATAAACTTTTGAAAAAGAATAATTTGCATTAAAAAAAAAATGAAAATTTGTCTTCTAGACTTAATTTGATTTTGCAAGAGAGGGATGAGATTTCAAGTGAACGTGACTCACTTAAATCCCAACTTGACTTTGCCCTAAAAGAAAATGAAATTTTGAAAATAAAAAATGATTGTGAAAATGTTTTGAAGAAAAATAAGACTTTAACTTCAAAACTTGATTTTATTATAAAAGAAAATGAATCCTTGAAATGAAAATTGCTTTAATTTCAAAGGATTTGGATTTAGTTTCTAAGAAAAATATTTCTTTGAAAAATGATATTGATTCATATGTTTGCCATGCTAGTGTAACTTCATCATCTAGCTTACCTATTGCATGATCCACTTTATCTTTAAGTATTAAAAATGATATTTGTGTTTTGAAGAAAAGTGTTGATTGTTTGGGCTCCTCTTTGAGCCAATGTGCCATGAACACACATGTTTGGAATCCATGTTTCGCAATAAACAAGTTCCACCTATGCATGTACACAAACCATGGCACACACATGCTTCACACGTTCATACACATAACATAATGTATACTCATTTGTACACATGTACACATTGTGGACGTAATATCCACCTTACTAAATTTTGTTATGATAAAGTACATGATGTAAATTTAGCAAATAGATTTGTTTGCGTTAGAAAAGGTGCTAACCCCCACGGACCCAAAAGAGTTTGGGTATCAAAATCTACCCCTATGGTATTTGATGTAGGTGTGGGCTCTCACATGACGTGAGAGTGATTGTAACGCCCCGATCCCACGGATACGGAGACGTCACTGCTACGTATATACGTAGGTCAGAAAATGCCCCCACGCATATACGCTAAGCAATAAGTACAACAAGAATCAGAGTACACGACAAAGCGTGATATCCATACATATGCCAACATAAAAGTACAAGTACAAGTCATCACAAAATATGATAAAATATTACACATTACATGTATCTTTTATCACAACCAAGTTCAAAAGCAAAAGATACAATATAAACACAAAATGCTCACGAGTAGGATGAAGATCCCGTGAGCCAAAAAGAGAGATCTGGCACAAGGACTGGAGCTAATCAGCCTGCTCACTAAAGAAAGCTCGATCTTCTGTGGATGGCTCCACTTCGATCCAAGCTTCAGAACGTGAATATGCAAATCCAAGGGGTCAAGACCTCATAACAATAATCAGGCTACAGCCAAATGGCATAAGAGACATAAATAAGTAAGGGGGAACAGTAAGATAAATATCAATCAGTAGGTAATGAATGTTGGCCCAAAGGCCCTTCACCCTAGTTTGATGATGATCAACTCATGTAGTTATAGTTACTAATGATCTTGTGTTTAATTAGTGACAGATTCATGATCAAGATCTTAGTAGGTGCATAGCTCAACAAAGGATAAAAGAACAAGATTTGGAGCTTGCATGTGGTGATCCAAGGAGTTTTTGGATCAAGCTTGGACCAAGTCAAGAAGATGAGAAGCCTTCAAGGGAAGACTTCAAGAAGTTGAAGACTTGGGTCTAGGTATAGAATTTGTATTTTTGTTTTAGTAAAGATGTAAAGGATAGATAGTTGGTGGATTGCTCAAGTCTATATCACACACACACACTCTTGATAGAACTCTTGATTTAAATTGCTTTCATAAAGATTTCATTTTAGAAAAGAATTTTTATTTAGAAAAATATTATCTTAGATTTTGGTATTTCATAGTTCATATCTTTAAACCAAAATCTTGATTAGAGTTTTATATCAAAAACATAGATATTTTTTATTGATTGTGTAGTGGATCATATCCATACACACTATGCTTTAAAATGAACTCAAATATCTTGTTTTTGTATTTGATGAAGATTTAGAAAAACAAGTTTGGAAAAACATGTTTTGGAAAAATACATTTTGGTTATTGAGCTAATATTTCCAAGTTAAAAATAGACCAAAACATCTATAACATGTCTTGATTTTGTGCAAGCATGTTTGTTCTTTCAAGTATATTGGTAAAACTATTTTTGTAGAATTTCTATGTATTTTTAGGATTTTATAAAAGATTTTTAAATCCTGTTTTCTGACCTGGAAACTGGCTGACAGGCCAAACCGGTCGACCGGTCCGGTCGACCGATGTGCACAGCCCTGTGCACGTTGTCAGCACAGTGGCCGGTCGACCGGGTCGGTCGACCGACCAAGAGAGTTTGCTCTCTAGAAATATCAGTCGACCGGGCCGGTCGACCGACAGTTCATTCCAGGTTATCGGTCGACCGAGCCGGTCGACCGGTGGCTGCAACGGTCAGAAAAATGACCGTTGGCCGGTCGACCGGCGGTCGACCGACAGCTCTGACAGAACCCCAACGGCTCTATTTCTGGCAGCCTATAAATTGGGGTCTTGTCAACTGTTTTGAGGTTAAGATTTTGGAGACCTTTGAGCTAGTTTTTCCAACTGATTTCAGAAGTTCTCTCCACATATTTGAGTGCAAATATTTCCCATCTTAAAGGGAGTTTTTATCAAGAGAGTGTTAAGTGATTCTTTGAGTTTTTCACCATAGTCTTTCCTTGCTTTTCTCACACCACACTTGAGCTATCCATTGCTAGATATTCCTATAGGTGTGTTGTAGTGAGAGTGCTCTTTAGGTGATCAAGTGTTGTGATCATCAAAGAGATCTTTTCTTTGTATTTGAGGAAACGGGCAAGTGTGCTCGTTGTTGGTGTTTGGAGTTCGGTTGTGAACTCTTGGTGGTTCGAGGTACGGCCTCGGCGAGTCGGTGGACTTGCGTGTGTACGGGACTTGGGAGTCCGAGGGTTTGTAGGTGTACGGCACCGAGGAGAGATCGGTGGGATCTTACATAGTGGAAATCCTTCGTGTGTCCAAGGCGGGGATGTAGAGCAAGTGTGCTCGAACCTCGAAACAAACCCTTTGTGTTTGCGATTGCTTACTCTTCCCTCTCTCTCTCTTTGTCTCTTTTATATCTTGCATTTACTTTCATTGTGTTCATCTTATATATGCATGATATATACCCTTGTGCTTAATTGATATATAATTGCGTGGGATTGTTGTTAACACTAGTATTCAACCAAGAGAGCCAACGCGGCACCTCAACCCATTCAAGGGGAATCTAGAGGAGCTTGTCCAGAGCCTCGCAAGGGGAATTCGGCAACACTCTTGAGTTATACATAAGTGTTTAATTAAAAGAAATTTTAATTTGGTCAACTTAGTTTTAATTCCGCATTATTTGTTCATAAGTGACCATTAGATTAGCCATCACCTATTCACCCCCCCTCTAGGTGATCTTACAATTGGTATCAGAGCTAGTGCTCTTGATAAGGGTCTAACAACCTAAGAGTTAAAGATCCTACATTTGGGCTAATCACAATATTTGTTGTACACACACACCTCACCATGGACTTTATGTCACCACCCACCTTTGATATTCTTAACATCCACATTTGGAAAGTTAAGATGTCATTATTCCTCAAAGCCCTAGGTTATAATGTATATCTTGCCACTACTAATAATGCTTATTGTATAGATGGTAAGAATCTTGAGGCTAATACAAAAGCCCTACATGCTTAAAGAGCACCCTAAATGATGATTATTTATGTAGGGTTGCTAATATTGATATGGCTTTTGTAGTATGAAACACCTCATCTCCCTTGGTGAAAATGAACAATACTATGCGGGGAGCGATTCGGATGTTGGAAGCGACACCTCCAACAAGTGCTACATGGTCCAAGGGGATGACCCCCTTGAGGTAAATACCGAATCCGATGATGAGGATGCTAGTATGTCATATGATGAGCTAAATTCTTTTATGCCAATTATTGCTTGGAAGATATGACATAATTAAGAAAGAAAATAAAATTTTGAAAAAGGACATTGCTTGCATGCATATTGAACACGATTCATGTAGAGATAACATTGCATGCTTAGAAAAGAATAATAAAGATTTGAAAAAGAACATTGATTGCATGCATGTAGAAAATGATTCCTTGAAAATAAACTTGCATGTTTAGAAAAAGAAAAAGAAGATTTGAAAAATGAGAATGTTTCCTTATTTTCTAAATTGAGTATTTTGTGTGAAGGAAACAATACTTTGAAAGAAAAGATTGATTTGGTGGAAAAACAAAAGGAAAGTATTTTGCAAGAAAATACTACTTTGAAAAGAAAATTTGTTGAAAAAGAAAAAGATTTTGTTGCTAAGAAGAAAAGAAAAATGATTCTTCATCTCATCATGCTTTTCATGCCACATCTAATGAGATTAAGAATATGAAAAATAAGATGAATAATTTGAGTTCAACTTTGAACTCGTGTGCATTTAACCATTCTAAGTTGGAATCCTTGTTTCAAAAGAAACAAGTTCCTCATGCTCATGCACATACACATCATGCTTATGGTGCACAACACGATCACAATCACACTCATAAGCATCATGCTAAGGTGTACATTTGTACACATTGCGGCCGCAAAGGCCATCTAGCAAGATATTGTTTTGATAAGAAACCATATCTATATTTTGCTAAGTATAATAAATTTTGGTTCCTTACAACAATGCTAACCCAAAGGACCCAAGAAAATATGGGTACCAAAACCCCCACCCTTTGATTTTGATGTAGGTGAGGGCTCTCACAAAACGTGAGAGGATTGGTGCCTTGGTAGCCAATGCAATGGATATGATGGACACTCTTGTAGATGCATTGCTATCAAGGGAATTATGGTGGAAAAGACCACCATGCTTGGAGCTTTGAAGTTGGTAACAATTTCTTAACTCCTATTTTTATATACATGCTTTTACTTATTTTATACATTCATAGCATGTTCATGATTCTGTTTGATTTGTGCTTCATGTGGTATTTACATGCTTAGATGTAGATTATATCAAACTTGTATGTATACATATACAAATAGTGAATTACAATTGACTCTTAAATAATTTGAACTTCATGCTCACTTGTATCCACTTTATGCATATGTATAATCTAGTTTTGATAATTCTCACATATACATGTTTTGCCAATTTTTGTGATTTACTTCATGTATATGCATGTTTAATTCAAATCTAATAAATATACATGTATGCCCGTGAGTCTCTTGCCTTCATGCAATATATATTGGACTCGTTTCATATTTGGGATATGTATGCATATTGTTAGAATTGAATAAATCATACATATACCATGAAGATTAGTATTTTTAAATAATAATAAAAAAAAAAATGATTTTCATGTTTTTGATTTGTATTAATAATTAAAACATGTGTAAAACAAAATGTGATTTATGATCTTTTTGAGCTTGAATGACTATTTTCATAAGAATGCTATTTACATGATCTTTTGAACACTCATCTTTATGATACAAAATATTTTGAGCTTTATAGACCATGAGTGATTAAATCCTTATGCATTTAGTATTGCTTTATGAAAAATATATGATTTGTTTTAAGATGAAAAATAAGATTTTCATGAGATTCATGCTTCACTTTCTATTTTCATGAAAATATCATTTACATAACCTTTGAACACTCAATCTTTAAGAAAATATATATGTTGAGCTTTATGGAATATGAGTGCTTGAACTTTTATGTATTTAGTATTATTCATGAAATACATATGATTTCATATTTTTGAAGGATCTTTAACTAGTTTGTCAAAAATCCATTAAACTAGTTATCTATTCTTCAATTGATGCACATGATCCTAATTTTTATGGATAAATTCTTTTGTGATTTCAAAATTTTGATGCTTCATTGTATTGAATATTAGTTTAGATGTTAGTATTTGTCAACACTTGGATTTATACTTGTACACCTTATGGACCACAAATAAATCTATATATGATTGGGTTGAATGCTTATTTGTGCCTATTAGATGTACTAGTATAGCCTTATGTTGATGATCACTACATTCTTAAACTTGTATTCCCTTTGGATTTATGTTATGATCATGTGATTTCATTTCATGTATATGGTTATTTTGTCAAAACATAAGATATACATGGATACCTCTTGAGTCATTTGCCTTTCATGCAAATCTATATATATGGACTCAATTGTATTTTGGGGATATGTATGTATACTTAATGTCTTGTCAAAACATACATATGCTATGAAATATAATTTTGATGATTTTCATATATTAAAATTTGTGATGATTTTCGTATTTTCAAAATTTATGTTATTTTAAGGAATATTGAACTTCATTGTCATTTTCATGATGTCATGTTTCACATAACATTAGTACACTCATTTTTGAAAATATGGACTTTATGGATTAGAGTGTTTCTTAGTGCCTTGTGTTTCATTGATATTTCATGAAAAACTTTTTAACTTATTCCTTGATGGAAGGATCTCGTACTAGTTCTTAAAACAAGTTCATTTAACTAGTTCGAATTCTTCATATGGTAGATTATATGATGTATACACTTATGCTTACTTTTCAATTGGTATCATTGGTTATTTGCAATTGGTATCAATATGACTTCATGATTGTGTATATCCATATTTTGATTGTATGTATGAATGCCTTCAAATTATATCAATTTCTATTGGTATTATCTTGTCATACATATATGTTATCTATTTGTGCTTATTTTACAAGTGGTATTTCCTTTAAAGCACAAGATTGTTGATGCTAAGCTTAATTAGATTTCAAATTGGTATTTCATAATAAGCTTATGCATTGTGTTTTGAAATTGGTATCAAAAATTCAAAATTTGATTATTTTACAATTGATATCTCAAAATTTGTTGTTACTAAGAAAAAGTTAAAATTTTGTTTTGATAAAGAAAAATTCAAATTTTTGATTTGTATTGTCTATATGCAAGGAGAGCTTAACATCTCTTCCATATGTAGATTCATGTTGAGTATATTATAAATTGAGGAGCTTGACAACTCTTCTTTATATGATATACGTGTGTAGGGGGAGCTTCACATCTCCTCTTATGCATGACATATTATACGTTATGTGAATTAGGGCTTGTCATCCCTCTTTCATGTAATGTATATGTGTCGGGAAGCTAACTTAACGTCTTCCTCTTCATGAATTTATATCGCATATAAATTTTATTGATTGATTTGTATTTTACCCTCCTTGATTTCTTTGTTTTTGACAAAAAGGGGGAGAAAAATTTGTTTGATGTATTTTTCTTTGAACCCTTTGTTGATGATTGACAAAAAGGGGGAGAAGAATTTGTGATTTTATATGCATGATTTCATGATTTCCTTACTTAAGGGGGAGAAGTATTTGGTTCCTTGCTTAAGGGGGAGTAAGATTTGTATTTATGCATATATGTTGTCTTGCAATTAGGAGCAAAAGACTTGATTTATGATTTGATTTATATGATTGCATCTCCTACATTGCATACATATTCATGTGCTTTTATTGCCATATCTTTCATTTATTTGGTATGCATGAGTTAAGGGGGAGCTTCTTTGAAGCTTTACTTTAATCCATGCATATATAACTCCATGAGTTTTGTCATCATCAAAAAGGGGGAGATTGTTGGCCAAAGGCCCTTCACCCTAGTTTTGATGATGATCAACTCATGTAGTTATAGTTACTAATGATCTTGTGTTTAATTAGTGACAGATTCATGATCAAGATCTTAGTAGGTGCATAGCTCAACAAAGGATAAAAGAACAAGATTTGGAGCTTGCATGTGGTGATCCAAGGAGTTTTTGGATCAAGCTTGGACCAAGTCAAGAAGATGAGAAGCCTTCAAGGGAAGACTTCAAGAAGTTGAAGACTTGGGTCTAGGTATAGAATTTGTATTTTTGTTTTAGTAAAGATGTAAAGGATAGATAGTTGGTGGATTGCTCAAGTCTATATCACACACACACTCTTGATAGAACTCTTGATTTAAATTGCTTCATAAAGATTTCATTTTAGAAAGAATTTTTATTTAGAAAAATATTTATCTTAGATTTTGGTATTTCATAGTTCATATCTTTAAACCAAAATCTTGATTAGAGTTTTATATCAAAAACATAGATATTTTTTATTGATTGTGTAGTGGATCATATCCATACACACTATGCTTTAAAATGAACTCAAATATCTTGTTTGTATTTGATGAAGATTTAGAAAACAAGTTTGGAAAAACATGTTTTGGAAAAATACATTTTGGTTTTGAGCTAATATTTCCAAGTTACAAAAATAGACCAAAACATCTATAACATGTCTTGATTTTGTGCAAGCATGTTTGTTCTTTCAAATATATTGGTAAAACTATTTTTGTAGAATTTCTATGTATTTTTAGGATTTTATAAAAGATTTTTAAATCCTGTTTTCTGACCTGGAAACTGGCTGACAGGCCAAACCGGTCGACGGTCCGGTCGACCGATGTGCACAGCCCTGTGCACGTTGTCAGCACAGTGGCCGGTCGACCGGGTCGGTCGACCGACCAAGAGAGTTTGCTCTCTGGAAATATCAGTCGACCGGGCCGGTCGACCGACAGTTCATTCCAGGTTATCGGTCGACCGAGCCGGTCGACCGGTGGGCTGCAACGGTCAGAAAATGACCGTTGGCCGGTCGACCGGCGGTCGACCGACAGCTCTGACAGAACCCCAACGGCTCTATTTCTGGCAGCCTATAAATTGGGGTCTTGTCAACTGTTTTGAGGTTAAGATTTTGGAGACCTTTGAGCTAGTTTTTCCAACTGATTTCAGAAGTTTCTCTCCACATATTTGAGTGCAAATTTCCCATCTTAAAGGGAGTTTTATCAAGAGAGTGTTAAGTGATTCTTTGAGTTTTTCACCATAGTCTTTCCTTGCTTTTCTCACACCACACTTGAGCTATCCATTGCTAGATATTCCTATAGGTGTGTTGTAGTGAGAGTGCTCTTTAGGTGATCAAGTGTTGTGATCATCAAAGAGATCTTTTCTTTGTATTTGAGGAAACGGGCAAGTGTGCTCGTTGTTGGTGTTTGGAGTTCGGTTGTGAACTCTTGGTGGTTCGAGGTACGGCCTCGGCGAGTCGGTGGACTTGCGTGTGTACGGGACTTGGGAGTCCGAGGGTTTGTAGGTGTACGGCACCGAGGAGAGATCCGGTGGGATCTTACATAGTGGAAATCCTTCGTGTGTCCAAGGCGGGGATATAGAGCAAGTGTGCTCGAACCTCGAAACAAACCCTTTGTGTTTGCGATTGCTTACTCTTCCCTCTCTCTCTCTTTGTCTCTTTTATATCTTGCATTTACTTTCATTGTGTTCATCTTATATATGCATGATATATACCCTTGTGCTTAATTGATATATAATTGCGTGGGATTGTTGTTAACACTAGTATTCAACCAAGAGAGCCAACGCGGCACCTCAACCCATTCAAGGGGAATCTAGAGGAGCTTGTCCAGAGCCTCGCAAGGGGAATTCGGCAACACTCTTGAGTTATACATAAGTGTTTAATTAAAAGAAATTTTAATTTGGTCAACTTAGTTTTAATTCCGCATTATTTGTTCATAAGTGACCATTAGATTAGCCATCACCTATTCACCCCCCCTCTAGGTGATCTTACAATGAAAGCATAAAGAGTAAGAGTCTGAATACAATAGATCCACCGTTAATGTCTTATTATTATTACTTGTCTTACTATGATATCTAGCTATGTGACCCAGCGTCCCAGCGCACATAGATCCATATCCTAGTAAAGCAAGGTTGTTATTGGAAACCAGCGGTTTATCGACGAACTATGTTTACAGTGGGTCCCGTGCATGCCCGGGACCACGGTCCAGGGTGTTCCGTTGCTTGGTAACGGAACCAGCCGCAAGGCCTAACAGGAGGGACTTATGTATGCCCTTAGTCATGACAGTATTCAGGAAGAGGGAGCAAGCACTCCCCTCGGTCCCCTGGAGGCCCTCAGGTTAGACCGGAATATGATTGTACAATATACCTAATGTCACTGTAAACACGAACACATATCGATATCCGTATGTTTCCCCCCGACCCATATGTAAGTTGGTCCATTTTATACGAAAGTCAAGTGTATCATGCTTGGTTCAAGTGATGGCATGATAAGTGGTGATATTCATATTTAACAAGTTATGAAGCGATGATATGTAATAACAAGTCATGAAGTAATATGAGGTAATGTCCATCAAGTAACATGTCATGTAGTACCAGTTATGAAGCATGAACAGGAATAATATGTCACACATGTATCAAAGGTAAAATCCAAATTCAGATAGGAAATCAACTAAGTCAGACATTCAGAATTAGTCGACTAGGTGGAAGGATTAGTCGACTAATAGGGGTCTTAAGTCGACTAACAGTCTAGATGAGTCGACTAAAACTGGGTTCCAGAGAGTTGTAATTCTGTTTCAGGAAAAGTTAGTCGACTAGGGTTGTAAGGGTAGTCGACTAACAGGGAACTACTAGTCGACTAACGGATACTTAAGTCGACTAAGTCTGTGATACAGAGAGTTGATGTTTTATTTCAGGAAAACAGGAGTCGACTAGGTAGTCGACTAGGGGTCCTAAGTCGACTAATATTTTGGATGAGTCGACTGGAACCGAGAGTTGGGTTTCTGGTTCAAGAAAGATTAGTCGACTATTAATAAGGATAAGTCGACTAGAACTGTGTTTCCAGAGGAGTTATGTTTCAGAACAGGTGGGTTAGTCGACTAATTCCTAGGTTAAGTCGACTAATCGTGGGAAAAACTGGGTACGAATTAGGGTTTTGTTGGTTGTGTTTGATGGTCTAAAAATACGATTCTTATGGCACAAGTGTACATGAATTGACAACACAAGTATATAAAGAAGTTGTCTAGTCTTGGTGAGTAAAAATACTCACAAGGATTGGTTATGTGAAGCTTGATCCAAGGTGATAAATCCGACGAAGAGAGAGATGATCCCCAATCCAAAAGAAGTGGCTTGATTGAGGTTGAAGATGAAGTTCTTGTTGATGCTTGAGATGGAGATGAAGAAGACCTAGGTGCTTTTGGAGTTAGGGTTTGAGTTTGAGATGGAGAAGGAAGAGGTGAGGGCTACTTCTTTGGTGGAATGAAGAAGAAAAAAAAAAGAAATGTAAGGGATATGTTTATATAGGATTTTGATTTTGTAAAGGAGGTGTAAATAAGGTAATTGAGAGGGGGTTTTGTGTAAATAGGGGAGGGGATGAGTGTCCTCTTCTTGGCCACTTGGCCGGCCATGGGGGAGAGAGAGAGAGAGATGCATTAAATGAGGAAGTAGGTGGGAGTTGGTGGAATTTTGGAGAAAGTGGAATTATTGAAAAATTGGAAAATGGAAAAGCTTGTGGTTGTGGAGGAAGGAAATTAAGAAAAAGGAAAAAGGAAAAGAAATTATAAATGAAAATATTTTCTCTTGGATTTAAAATTTAAAAATGTTGAAAAGACAATTTTCCAGGTTTAAGTCGAAGATGCGGGAAACATTTCGGAAAATACCGAAATCGCCCGAAATTCAAGTATCTCGGAACGACTCGTAAATTTTACTAAAAATCAAGAATATTATTTTAAGACTCATGGTGAAATTCGTTTGGAGAAATAATTTATAGTTTTAAAACTAAAAATCCCGGAATCAGTTATCTACCGACTCCGTTGGAATTTTCATAAATTCATAAAATTCTCAGAAAAAGTATTTAGATAGAAAATATGATTCTAAGAAATAAAGTCTAAAGGACCTTCTAGAAATTTCTAACTCTTTGTGAATTAAAAATCCGAGAATCGATCAGCGGCACTGGTCGACACCGGTTTTGAAAATATTTAATTAAATTCAGGAAAATTCCAGAAAATCATAAAAAATATATAATATTGGAAAGTGATTTTTAAAACTGAAATCGGTCAAATACAGAAAGTAAATCGAAAAATACGATCGAAAAACTGAATACGCAACTAAGTACGTATTCCGAGAACGGGGTATTACAATCCATCCACCTTACAAAAATTTCGTCCTCGAAATTTCATAAAGTGAAAGGTGACGGTAAGGAAGGATAACAGGAAGTGAAAGGCAGCAATAAAGAAGGATGAGAAGAAAGAGTTTTACCAATCAAGATGTGAAGAGTTGCGGATAACGCTCACGGATAACATCCTCTCGTTCCCACGTGGCCTCTCCTGGTGCATGTCTGTTCCAAGACACCAACACTAAAGGTATGGCTTTATTCTTCAATGACTTGACACTTCTGTCCAAAATGGCCATCGGTTGCTCTTGGTATGACAAATCCGGTTGTAGTTCCAGTTCGGAGTGATCCAGGATATGACTATCATCCTTCACATACTTCCTCAGCTGTGATACGTGGAATACATTGTGAACTCCGTCCAAAGATGGCGGTAACGCCAACCTGTAAGACACATCTCCCACTCGGTCCAAGATCTCGAATGGGCCGATATATCTCGGACTAAGCTTCCCATGAGTACCGAACCGGATTACTCCCTTTGTAGGTGATATCTTCAAAAACACATGATCCCCTGTCTGGAATTCTAATGGCCTTCTCAGTGTGTCTGCCCAACTCTTCTGCCGACTCTGTGCTGCCCTGAGGTGATCTCTGATAATCCTGACTTTCTCTGTTGTCTGAATCAGGATCTCCGGCCCCAAAAGTCTCCTCTCACCGACTTCATCCCAACAAATCGGTGACCTACACTTCCTTCCATACAATGCTTCAAATGGTGCCATCTTGATACTTGCCTGATAGCTGTTATTATAAGAAAATTCAGCCAAATTAAGATGGTCTTCCCATGATCCCTGGAATTCAATCATGCAGGCCCGCAACATATCTTCAAGAATCTGGATAGTCCTCTCAGATTGTCCGTCTGTCTGAGGATGATATGAAGTACTGAATTTCAGACGAGTCCCTAGACTTTCTTGGAGGCTTTCCCAGAAATGAGATCTGAATCTGGTGTCTCTGTCTGATACAATACTAACTGGAACTCCATGCAGACGAACTATCTCCTTCATGTACTTGTCTGCCAGAACCTCTGTTGTCTGACCTACCCTGAATGGTATGAAGTGAGCTGATTTGGTGAGGCGATCAATGATTACCCACACAGCATTATTACCTTTAGGACTGCGAGGCAATGCCGTGACAAAATCCATGGTGATGTGCTCCCACTTCCACTCAGGTATCGGTAAAGGTTGTAGAAGTCCAGCTGTCCTCTGATGCTCTATCTTTATCTGCTGACAAACCAAGCACTTGGCAACATACTGGGCTATCTCCCTCTTCATAGCATTCCACCAAAACTGCTTCTTCAAGTCTTGGTACATCTTGTTTCCCCCTGGGTGTATGGAATATGCTGAACTGTGTGCTTCTGCTAGAATCTTCTGTCGAACTTCTCCTTGGAGAACACAAATCCTGCTACCAAAATATAATGCACCATCCGGATGAATACTGATATCAGTCCTCAATCCAGCCTCTACTTGAGCTCGGAATTGCTGTAATCTGGGGTCTTCTTTTTGAGCTTCCTTGATCTCATCTATCAATGTTGACTGAATCTGCAAGGTCATGAACTGTCCTGCCTTATCAACTCCTTGTACCAACATTAAGTCCAATCTGATGATGTCTTGAATCAACTCCTTCTGCTGAGTAAGTTGAACAAGCACTCTATTCTCTGGCTTCCTGCTCAGTGCATCCGGTACTGTATTGACCTTGCCTGGATGATATTGCAAGTCTATATCATAGTCTGCCATCAACTCCAGCCACCGCCTCTGCCTCATGTTCAACTCCTTCTGTGAGAAAATATACTTGAGGCTCTTGTGATCCGTGTATATCAACACCTTATCTCCCAGAAGATAATGCCTCCAGATCTTCAAGGCAAAAATAACAGCTGCTAGTTCCAAGTCATGAGTTGGGTAATTCCGCTCATGAGTCTTCAGTTGCCTGGATGCATAAGCTATGACATGATCATGTTGCATAAGTACACACCCCAGGCCTTTTCCTGATGCATCACTGAATATGACCATCCCTCCTCTTCCTGAGGGAGTCCTCAAGATTGGAGCTGAAATGAGTCTCTGCTTCAGTTGCTCAAAAGCTGCAGTACATTCCTCTGTCCATATGTACCTTTCTCCTTTCCGGGTGAGCTTGGTCAACGGGGCTGCAATCCTAGAGAAATCTTGGACAAAGCGTCGGTAATATCCGGCTAGTCCCAGAAAACTCTTAATCTCAGTCACCGTCCTCGGAATTGGCCAATCCTTCACTGCCTGGACTTTGCTGGGGTCAACTGAAATTCCTTCTGCTGAAACTATGTATCCAAGGAAGGCCATACTGTCCAACCAAAAGTCACACTTGCTTCTCTTAGCATGAAGCTGCTCCTGCTGGAGAGTCTGCAATACAATCCTCAAGTGTTCTGCATGCTCCCTGTTGCTCTTTGAATAGATCAAGATGTCATCTATAAAAACAACTACAAACTGATCCAAATAGGGCGAGAACACTCTGTTCATCAAATCCATGAAAACTGAAGGGGCATTGGTGACTCCGAAAGGCATAACTAGAAACTCATAGTGGCCATAACGGGTCCTGAATGCCGTCTTCGGAATATCCTCCTTCCTCACCCTTAGCTGATGGTAACCCGACTGTAAATCTAATTTAGAGAATACTCGGGCTCCATGAAGCTGATCAAACAAATCATCAATCCTTGGTAAGGGATACTTGTTCTTGATGGTAACTTTGTTCAATTCTCTATAATCAATACAAAGTCTCTTACCACCATCCTTCTTGTTTGCCAATAATACTGGAGCTCCCCATGGTGAAGTACTTGGTCGAATCAATCCCTTATCAGAGTATTCCTGCAGCTGCTTCTTCAAAATCTCTAACTCCGTAGGTGCCATCCTGTACGGAGCCTTGGATATAGGAGCTGTTCCAGGCACAGTATCAATAGAAAACTCAACCATCCTTTCAGGTGGCAGTCCTGAGATCTCAGCAAACACTCCTGAAAATTCATCCCACACCGGCACTCCCTTCTGAACCTCCGAAGTAGTCAACCGAGTCTTTCTCTTAGTAGACTTCACTTCTCCACTGAATTGGAACTCCGGTTGAAGAGGGATCCTGAAAATAATCTTCTTCTCCCTACAATCAATAACTGCATGGTACTGACTGAGCCAGGTCATGCCTAAGATTACGTCGTACCCTTTGGTGTCTAGTACGAGCATATCTATGGCCAAGGTCTTATCACAAAGTTCTACTGGACAATCAGTACAAACTCTAGAAGATACGACTACTCCATTCCCAGTACTAATATCCCATTTGTGGTCTAAAGATCTAACAGGTATAGAATGCAATGCCACAAAATGGTCTGAGATAAAACAATGGGAAGCACCGGAATCAAAGAGAGCGAGGACAGGTTTAGAATGAACTCTGATGGTACCTGTTATCACCTCCTCAGAAGTCTCTGCCTCTGCTGCTGACAAATTGAAAGCTTGACCCCTTCCACGCCCTGCAGCAGTCCTAGCTCCTCTCTGGACTGGGCGAACAGCTTGCTGTGGAGGAGGGGGAGGAACTCTCCTGATCATCGGTCCCTGATTCCTCTGTCCCTGTGGCCCTGGAAGTGCTCTCTGTCCATTCGGTCCCTGAAGTGCCGGTAGAGCTTGATTGGTAATCCCCATTCTCCTGTGTGGACAGGCTTCAATGGAATGGTCTCGGGAACCACACACCAAGCATAATCCATTTGCCCTTCGGCAATTCTGCTGAGAATGACCCAGTTTCTGGCAAAAGTTACAGATAGGACCTGATTGAGCCATCTGGTAAGGAGCTGGTCTGAATGGTTGCCTGGCCTGAACCTTAGCTGCTCTGTATGGGCCTCCTCTTCCATTGGTGGAAACGGCCTCTTCATGGCCTGATTCCTCATCCGGTTCACTTGCTTCTTCTCTAGCCCACGCTCCACCTCTCGAGCTATGGTGAGAACTTCTGAATAAGTCTTCAGCTGCTGGGGCATTAGGAAAACTTGGATGTCCATCTGCAAGCCCTGCTGAAACCTACTAGCCCGCTTCTCCTCATCAGTTACCATGTACGGAGCAAAGCGGCTAAGTCTGAGAAATTCCGCGGCATACTCATCCACGGATCTATTCTCTTGCTGAAGTCTGATGAACTGCTCTTCCATGTCCTTCTGAGCAGGGCAGGGAAGAATCTGCTGTAAAAGCTCTTGGAGAATGTGTCCCAGGTGACAGGCTTCTCCAATCTGGCCTCCTCAGCTAGCCACCAAGTTCTGGCTATATCCTTCAATTGAATCTTAGCAACCTCCACCTGATTCTCCTTAGGAACTCGAGCTGCATTCAACAAGTCTGTGGTGTCCGTCAGCCATTGCTCAGCATCCAGGGGTTTCTCTTCACCCGTGAATATGGCTGGTTGCAGCCGTCTGAAGTCCGAAACATTTCCCGGCCTCTGTTCCTTTGGAGTTGCCAATTCTTGCCGAAGAAGTTCAGTCTGTTGTTGCTGATTCTCCATCATCGTCTGAATGACCCTCAGAATGTCCACATTCTCTCCCGCGGGTCCATTCGATGCTTGTCCGGAATGGTTTCGTCCCGTCCTTCTCTCCTTACCGAATTGGGATAAGATAACTGGAATTTGGAAACAAATGGAAGGAGTTTAGGACACAAGGAAAGGAGTCAAGAAGGGATCAAGAAGGACTGGATAACTTTGTACATTGTAGTTGGCAATAGCAAATTACTGAAATTTGCTGCTTGATTGTACTATAGGTGTGAGAGCCTAGGCTCTGATACCAACCTGTAACCCCCGATCCCACGGATACGGAGACGTCACTGCTACGTATATACGTAGGTCAGAAAATGCCCCCACGCATATACGCTAAGCAATAAGTACAACAAGAATCAGAGTACACGACAAAGCGTGATATCCATACATATGCCAACATAAAAGTACAAGTACAAGTCATCACAAAATATGATAAAATATTACACATTACATGTATCTTTTATCACAACCAAGTTCAAAAGCAAAAGATACAATATAAACACAAAATGCTCACGAGTAGGATGAAGATCCCGTGAGCCAAAAAGAGAGATCTGGCACAAGGACTGGAGCTAATCAGCATGCTCACTAAAGAAAGCTCGATCTTCTGTGGATGGCTCCACTTCGATCCAAGCTTCAGAACCTGAATATGCAAATCCAAGGGGTCAAGACCTCATAACAATAATCAGGCTACAGCCAAATGGCATAAGAGACATAAATAAGTAAGGGGGAACAGTAAGATAAATATCAATCAGTAGGTAATGAAAGCATAAAGAGTAAGAGTCTGAATACAATAGATCCACCGTTAATGTCTTATTATTATTACTTGTCTTACTATGATATCTAGCTATGTGACCCAGCGTCCCAGCGCACATAGATCCATATCCTAGTAAAGCAAGGTGTTATTGGAAACCAGCGGTTTATCGACGAACTATGTTTACAGTGGGTCCCGTGCATGCCCGGGACCACGGTCCAGGGTGTTCCGTTGCTTGGTAACGGAACAGCCGCAAGACCTAACAGGAGGGACTTATGTATGCCCTTAGTCATGACAGTATTCAGGAAGAGGGAGCAAGCACTCCCCTCGGTCCCCTGGAGGCCCTC
This sequence comes from Agave tequilana, assembly GCA_038442645.1. Classification (NCBI taxonomy): domain Eukaryota; kingdom Viridiplantae; phylum Streptophyta; class Magnoliopsida; order Asparagales; family Asparagaceae; genus Agave; species Agave tequilana. Next base: position 21,172 of record JAVJIF010031578.1, on the reverse strand, counting down.
AGGTTAGACCGGAATATGATTGTACAATATACCTAATGCCACTGTAAACACGAACACATATCGATATCCGTATGTTTCCCCCGACCATATGTAAGTTGGTCCATTTTATACGAAAGTCAAGTGTATCATGCTTGGTTCAAGTGATGACATGATAAGTGGTGATATTCATATTTAACAAGTTATGAAGCGATGATATGTAATAACAAGTCATGAAGTAATATGAGGTAATGTCCATCAAGTAACATGTCATGTAGTACCAGTTATGAAGCATGAACAGGAATAATATGTCACACATGTATCAAAGGTAAAATCCAAATTCAGATAGGAAATCAACTAAGTCAGACATTCAGAATTAGTCGACTAGGTGGAAGGATTAGTCGACTAATAGGGGTCTTAAGTCGACTAACAGTCTAGATGAGTCGACTAAAACTGGATTCCAGAGAGTTGTAATTCTGTTTCAGGAAAAAAGTTAGTCGACTGTAACGCCCCGATCCTGGCGGATACGGAGACATTACTGCAACGTATATACGCAAGTCAGAAGTACCTTCACGTATATACGCTAAGCATCAGTACAGGCGAGAATCAGAGTACGAAAGCAGTGGTGCATGATACATTCCAACACATGAGTACAATTACAGAGTTATCACCAGAGGTGATCCGATATTACAATAATATTACATCACCTGATAGGCGCAAATGCGAGAATACAAGGAGCATACAGGAGTAAACAATGAAAGGCACTCACGAGTTCACTATAAGGAAACTCGAGAGGCACAAGGGGCCTGGAAGGACGTGGCTCTGGACGGTAGGCTGGAGATCCACGCTACCGCTGCGCCACTCTGATCAGCAACAGGAAGGATCCACACGCTCCAAGCTCCAAAACCTGGACATGAGAATCCAGGGGAGTCAGATGAAACTCCCCAGGCGAGTGTAATGCAAAAGCCAGGTGGCGAGCCAGGATGAGCACAAGTGTGAATACAACAATGGATATCAAGTACAAAAGATATCAAGTTCAGAAAACAGGGGTTAGGACACAAATATAGCAGGCATGAACAAGTATATCATAATCATCATAAAACAGGAAATCCGATTACGAGCAAAATCGATTGCACAAGCTTAGGTCACGCTTCCATGAGACTAGTACGTCGAAGGAATAATCCAAACAAGGAAACCTCATTTATATACCTTTATCTCATATCATCGTAATCCAAGCACATACAATCACAAGTCACAAAGTGGTCATAACAGAAGTACATAACAGGCATGACAGGAGTACATAACGGGAGTCATAACAAGAATCATAACAGGCATCATAACAGGAGTCCAATACAGGTGTCATAACGGGAATCATAACAAGAGTCATATCAGGAATCATAACAGGCATAACAGGGATCATAACAAGAATCATTATAGGCTGTCTAAAAATGACTAACAGACCAGCCATTAAGGAAGCAGAGTCTCAAGCTCTAGACGCGAGGAATCGATGCTCGCGTCTCAGCATTAAGACGCGTTGGCTCTACACCCGCGTCTCAATGTTCAGACGCGTCGGCCCGAAGCCCGCGTCTCAGCATCAAGACGCGTCGGCCCGAAGCCCGCGTCTCAGCATCAAGGCGCGTCGGCCCGACGCCCGCGCCTCAGCATCCAGACGTGAAGGCCCGAAGCCCGCGTCTCAAACTTCAAGGCGCGTTTGGCTCGACGCCCGCGTCTCAAACTTCAAGGCGCGTTTGGCCCAACGCCCGCGTCTCAGTTGCAACTGCCCTGATTGCGGGGCCAGTCACCGCGCATGTAGCGGGTAGTGGCCCCTCATTCGGGAGCGTTTTCAGGAGGCACCTTCACCCCCTGAGACCCCTATAAATAGCCTTGTTTGCTATGAAGAGGGGATCGGAGTTTTGATAAGGGAGAGAGCTTTGAGATAAGATCGAAGCTTTGGAAAGGTCGAGAATTAAGAAGGTCAAGGCATCATCAAAATCGATCGAATCCAGGCAAGAGGATCATCAAGAGGGAAGCACAACTTCAACAACAGACAGAGGGAGGAGACTCTTCAGCGAGCTTACTGAGTACTAGCCGCTCTTCGCCTACCTCCTCTTTGAGAGTTTTGGTAGACGGAGCTGAGTTACTCTTTCTACCGACCGAAGAGAAGACCCCCGACGGTCCAGGACGGTCATCTGGTCAACGGAGAACAAGATTCACTCTCCATCGCCACACGAAGAACCCAGCTTTAAACAAAGGGAAGATTCAGACATCCTCCCTCCCTTGTAACTGGAAAAGAGGGAAGAGTAGTTCTTTTGGTTGTAATCGTTTCGCTTGAATCAAGGAAATCTTTTACAGCTAAAACCACTTTCTCCTACCACCAAATTTTCCGGCCCCTACAAGAGATGGCGACTCCGCTGGGGACTACCTTCGTTACTGACGAACGCACCGTGGTGCAAGATGACGTTCTCCGTAAGGGGAAAATGGTCGAATCCCTCGTCGTCGAGTTCGACCAGGCGAAGTATGAAGAGTTCCTCTCTTCTGGCTCCAAGAGCCCAAAGACCCGCGTCTGCCGCAGGGTCTCAAGTGGACAGCCCCCTGAAGCCCAATCTGAGGCTCTGTCGGGTGCTCCTGCTGCCCACTGTGCCAAGTTTGGTTCACGCGCCGACGCCTCCCAGAAGGCCCGCGTAACCTCAGACACCTCTGCTGCGATCAACCGCGTCGCGCAGAACACACGCGCCAACGCCTCTCTGAAGGCCCGCGTGGTCCCCGACACATCTACTGGTGCGATCGACCGTGTCGCACAGAACGCCCGCGTCAGCGTCTCTCAGGAGACCCGCGTGGCAAACACCCCTGGTTCTACAAACCAGGAAGTTGTTGGCTTCTCTCTTCCTCCACGGCGCAATCGGAATGCCGAGCGTCGACAGAGAAGACGCGCGCGTCAACACTCGGTCGGAACCGTTGGTTTTCTGACTGGGGTTGAACGCAGCGTACGATCCGATGCCTTGCCCGCACCTCGTCCAGTGCGAGAGGTCCGTGTTTGGCGACCCAAACGCGAGACTCCCCAAGTTGAGCCTTCTGAAGACCAACTTGCCAAACGCCAAAGCGAAGCTTCTGCGTCTTGTCAAACACAGGAAGCACGCGCCCACAGGCGTGGGGCCCAGCAGCCCACTCTCTCCCAAGTCTCTCTGCTCCAACGCAGCAGACAGCAACGCGAAAGTCGCGTCTCATATCAACAGAGACGCCAGACTCGCATGACGCAGCCGCGACGCATCAGCCGCGTTTCTGAAACCTGTGTCCAGGCTGAACAGCACATGACTGTCTCCCGTCGTCGACGTTGCGAGACCAGTCTCTTTAATCCCCCTCCCACAGATTTGAGGGATTATTTGACAAGGAAAAGGAGTGCCAATCAGACCACTTCTCCATGCTGCTGTCAACAGCTCATCCAGATGCTCTCTGGATGCCATTGCGAGTCAGGCGTGCACCAGCCGTCTTTAATTAGACAGCTGACCCTGATTCCCCCGTCAGCCAAAAGAAGACGCTCCCACAGGAGGAGAACCTTCTCAGATGTTGAATACCCGGAGCTTACTGCAAACATGACTAGCAGAAGCAAGGGGAAACAACTAATGGACAACTCAGAGGAATCTGACTCTGAGCCAGAGGGGGTGTATCAACACACTCGCACCCGGACAGGGGCCATTCCCCCAATTGACTATAATGCCTTAGCCCGCGGCATTAGAATGGGTGGTTCTCACTCCGCTATAGTGGAGTCGCAGGCTTCAAACTCTTCGTCGAGAAGGAGGCTTCCGCCTACATGGCCGACACTCCTGAGGAGACGACCAGGCGTTTAGAACAGACGCAGAAGCACCAGATGGATATAATCGCCTCTCAACAGAGATCCATTGACTCCCTCAAGCATATGCTTGAGAAATTGCTTGAAGAAAAGCGAGATCTCCTCCTAGACGACCGAAGGGGAAAGGGAGAAAGGGAGGAAGCCCACCCTCCGAATCTTCTGACGAGACACGACGATCTACCTCGGATGTGTCCAAGCCCTCGTCGCAGGCAAGAAGTGACCAGACCCCGGGAAAGGCTCATGCTAAAAGAATGAGTCAACTGGAGCAGCGCCTCGAGGCCCTTACCAACCGTAAAGGCCTCCAAGAAGCTGGAGTAGTCCGGCCCTATCCGGCCGAGTGGGACTTAGTCCCGTACCCTCCTAAGTTCAAGGCTCCAACTCTCCAAGCATTTGACGGGAAGGGGTCACCCAACCAGCACATCTACTACTTCAAATCCCAGACCGGGAATGTGGTAGATAACGATGCCATCCTGGCGCGACTGTTCATCGGCACCCTGAAAGGGTTGGCCTTTGAATGGTTCATGAAGCTCCCAGAAGGTTCAATCAAGAACTGGGGCGACTTGGAGAAGTTGTTTCTGACACGCTTCTTCGAAGATGATTCGGAGGTCACAATGCCTACCCTTTTAGCTACAAAACAGCGAAAGGGAGAGTCCGTCAAGTCTTTCGTAGAAAGATTTCGGAACATGGCACTCCGATGTCCAAGCGGCATGACCCAGGCCACCCTGGTGGAAACATGTCGCCATAATCTCCAAACCTCACTCCTTGCTCAAATAGGAGTTGCTGAAAGCCGCACCTGGAAACAATTAGTCCAGCAAGGTGAACAGGCTGAGGAGATTGTCGCCCGCGTCAGAGCGGAAGAAGGCAAGCCCAGGCCAGAGAGGTCGACAAGGCGTGCACCAGACACCTCCCTCCAGACGAAGCGGAAGGATAATTTGGCGACGGAGACCAAATCTCCCACCAAACCTCAAACAGGCAGGGCAAGTGGCTCTTCAAGCCAGCCACGCCCCAACAAGCAGTATTCCTTCAAGGAGGAACACGTCGATTCGCTCTTCAAGCTACTCAACAAGAGCAATCGACTGAAGCTCCCTGAAATTAGGCGCCCGGAGGAAGTCGGCAAGACCGACAATCCCACCTACTGCTTATACCACAGGATGCTCGGTCATCCTACCAAAAGCTGCTACGTCTTTAAGGACATCCTTCAAGCTCTGATTGACGCGGAGGTATTAAAACTCCGACCGGAGCAGAAGAAGATGACGGCCAACATGACGTCGATTCTCCAGTTTGGGACACGACCCCCGACACCCGTGGGGGTGATCTCTGTCCCGAAAGGAGAACTGAGGGTGGTCAACACAGACCCTCATCAGCAGCGGGAGAAAGGCTTGGTACCCATCCCTACACCTCGAGGGGAAATCATGTGGGTCCACCCTGACCTCGTCGACGAGCAACAATGGACGACTGTGACCAACAGGAAGTCCAAAGGCAAAGGGAAGGCTTCATCTTGCCATGTGATATGCGCCTCCTCTCGAGAAGCGGACACTGATGTTCCCTCGCTGACTGACTCAGAAGAGGAAACAATAGTCCTGGCCGCAGAGCCCAGCCAACCTACGACGGGGACCCGTTCAGGACAGGCATACTTGAAGCAGTACGGCGAGACAGCAGCGGCTTCTCCGCAACCAGCCGTGGAACCAGCCAAGCCCTCCTCTAAACAGCCTGGGGAGAAACAGAAAGAAACTCGGTTTTCTCGAGTTCTTGCAAAAGGTGTAACGGAAGGATCCTCGACACCTTACCGCTTCGACGTCTTGGCTCAACTAGCCAACATCCCGGCACGCATCACCTTGTATGAACTCCTGAGGCTATCAAAGTCAACCAGAGAGGCTCTACAAGAAGCTTTGGCAAACGCTGAGGTCTTCATGACTCGTGTGCCAAGGGAGGAAGATGTAGAGGATTGCCTCCACGCCTCCCCAAATGCTCCCTGCATCACCTTCACAACAGACGACATGCAGGTTAAAGGGAAGCATGACCGACCCCTATACTTCATAGGGTATATTGGGTCATCCGAGGTGAACCGCATCCAGGTAGACCCAGGGTCTGCGCTAAGCATCATACCTCGCCGGGTTATGCAGTTTCTAGGCATTCCTACCCATCGTCTGAGCCCTACCCAGACGACTATTTACGGGTTCAATGCCAACAGCTCCCGCCCGATGGGGAAGATCAAGCTCAAATGCCAGATCGGGAGCCTCAAGTCGGAAGTGACGTGTTACGTCATTGACGCGGACACCTCCTACAACCTGTTGCTGGGACGACCATGGATTCACCGCAATTCCATCGTTCCCTCTACTCTCCACCAAGTCATGAAATACATTGACGAGAGTGGACAGGTCCGAACGTTGATTGCCGAAAGGCATCCGTTTAAAGGGGTTGAAAATTATTTCACGGACTCCCTCTTATATCAGGATCCGGAGGAGACTAATGAAACCCCACAACCAGAGGAGCCAGACTCTGGTAATGAAGCTGACATTGAGCCTGAGAAAGAAGAGTGCCTGTGGGAGTTGGAGCCCATTGTAAAGAGCACTAATAAGCTCGATGTTGATACCACCGACGATGCAGGCGGTTGGTATATTAATGAAGATTTAGATTTCGCGTATTTCCCTGCGTGTGAGTCTGATTCAATACCGTCTGATACTAGTACCGACGTAGATGAGGATGTCTGGTCGGCAATGGATGCTTTGACATCATTGCATGTACCAATAAAATCATCCTTCGGGACGTACCAGGATAATGGAGACGCGCAAGAGTCTGTATTCATGGTTCCAGCCAGACGAAAAGGCCAAAGACCAATACTTTTTGGGCGAATCGCATCTGAACCAATGCCCCACGAAGAATCGGAAGGTGAGGATGAATCCCCTCAGTTCGATCATTATGAACCGAGAACGCTCATGATGATGAAGCGCATGGGGTATGATCTAACCAACAGGCCAGGATTGAACTTCGGAAAAGGAAGAAGAACACTGCTTCGATCCTTTGTACCGAAAGGAAAAACCCCTGATTACTATCATCAGACGCGCCGGGGGTTGGGCTATATATCAACTCCAGTGCCATCAGCCTCTGATTCGGAGAGACTGTCAAGTCATGACTGCTCATCAGACACGTCGTCATGGGAATCAGATGTCAGTGTCGGCAACATCTTCAAAGGGCTTTCAGTAAACATGGTTTTGACAAGCCATCTGGAGGATGAAGATGAAGAAATGAAATGATAAGATGATTGGATCAAACATTTGAATGCTCTTTGGGACATCCGCTTTGAACAGCGTGAGCCACCCACAGAAGACGAGGTTGTTCAAGTCAACCTAGGAGATGAAGACAATCCTAAACCCATCTTCATAAGTGACGGCCTGTCGCCTCCAGAGAAGAAGGATTTAATATCTCTTGTACAAGAGTATATAGATGTCTTCGCCTGGAATTATGAGGACATGCCTGGACTTGATCCTCAAGTGGCTATGCATCGCCTCAACATCAATCCGGACATGAAGCCTGTTAAACAACAGCAGCGATGGTTCCGTCCAGAGATAATGGAGGCAATCCAATCAGAAGTCAGGAAGCTTATTGACTCCGGCTTTATCAGGGAGGAACAGCATCCCGATTGGGTAGCCAACATCGTCCCCGTCGCCAAGAAGAACGGGAAGATCCGGATCTGCATCGACTTCCGTGATCTAAACGAGGCCTGCCCCAAAGACGAATTCCCATTGCCAATCACAGATGTCATGATTGACAATACTTGTGGATTCGAGCGAATGTCCTTTATGGACGGGTTCTCAGGATATAATCAAATCAAGATGTATCCCGATGACGAAAAGCACACCTCCTTCAGGACACCTTTAGGGGTATATTGCTACACCGTCATGCCCTTCGGTCTGAAAAATGCGGGGGCAACCTACCAAAGGGCCATGAATGCCATTTTCCATCGGCAGATACGCAAAACGGTGGAATGTTATGTCGACGACATCGCGGTGAAAAGTCGCATTAAAGGAGATCACATAGCAGACCTGAGGGTGGTCTTCGACATCATGCGGGCTCATCAATTGAAGATGAACCCCACCAAGTCCTTCCTGGGGGTAGCCAGTGGCAAATTCCTAGGATTTGTTGTGACTTCCACAGGAATCCATTTGGATCCGGAGAAAGTCCGTGCTATCCAAGAGATGCAACCCCCCAGAAGCCTCAAGGAGCTCAGAGGATTACAAGGACGATTGGCATACATCCGCAGATTCATTTCAAATCTCTCCGGGAGATGCCAACCCTTCGCTAAGCTGATGAAGAAGGGCGTTTCGTTCATTTGGGACGACGCTTGCCAGCAAGCATTTGAGGAGATCAAGCACTACCTCACCCAACCACCAGTCCTGGCAGCTCCGGTATCCGGAAAGCCTTTCCTGGTGTACGTCCGATCAATGGATCATTCTTTGGGAGCTCTACTAGCTCAGAATGATGACCAGGGGCGAGAACAAGCAATCTACTACCTAAGTAGAACGATGATCGGAGCCGAACATCAGTACAACCCGATCGAGAAGGAATGTTTGGCACTGGTGTTCGCTATTCAGAAAATGCGACACTATCTGGTGGGCCAAACCATAAATGTCATATCCAAAGTCAACCCCCTGAGGTTACTCATGACAAAGCCTTCATCATTGAACGGCCGACTGGCGAAATGGGCTATATTGCTCTCTCAATATGAGATGCACTTCCTACCACAAAAGGCTATTAAGGGACAAGCGGTGGCGGACTTCTTAGCTGAACACCCAGATCCCAGGGCAGCCAAACTCTACGAGGATCTCCCAGATGAGGTCGCCGAAGTCTGCCTAGCTCAGACACCGTTCGAAAGTCAAGTATGGCAACTTTTCTTCGACGGTGCATCAAGGGCAAGCCCGAAGGGACACACAGTAGCGGGGGTAGGAGTGGTACTCGTCTCCCCACAAAATTATGTGATTCCCCGAGCTATCTCGTTAACCGAGCCCTGTTCCAACAATGTGGCGGAATACAACGCTCTTTTGATTGGAATGCAATTCGCCGATGAGATTGGCGTTAAAAATCTCGAGGCATACGGTGATTCTAAACTCATCGTCAGCCAAGTTCGCGGAGAGTATGAGGTCAGGCATGAAGATCTAGTACCCTACTACAACGCGACAATCCACATGGCCGAGAGGTTTTCAAACTTCTACATCGACCATGTACCGCGCAAGCAAAATGCGCATGCAGATGCACTTGCATCCCTTGCTGCCTCCTTAGCTCTTCCAGCTGGAGCAATGGAGAAGATATTCGTCTATAGCCACGACCTATACTGCCCAAAAAGTCCCCTCGGAGACTACCAGAGGTCAACGGGAGATCGTCGCGGTAAGGAAACACTTGAAGTGTCAACCGATCCAGAGCTTAAAGACTGGCGATTCCCCTACATTGATTTTGTCTTATACGGCATCTTGCCCGAAGACACCAGGGAGGCGGCTGCCATCCGAAGGAAAGCCTCCAAATTCTACTACAATGCGATTTCGCGAACATTGTATCGTAGATCGCATGACGGGATCTTACTCCGGTGCCTCTCATCAAAAGAAGCCCACGAAGTGTTGAAAGAAGCCCACGATGGTACGTGTGGAGCTCATCAACCTGGCCCGAAGCTGGCAAACCGACTCCAAAGATTGGGTTACTACTGGCCCAAGATGGTTGCCGATGCTGTTGCCTATGCCAAAAGATGTCACGCCTGTCAAATACATGGCGATTTCATCCATCAAGCACCAGGATACCTCCACTCTACGACCTCTACCTGGCCGTTCGAAATGTGGGGGATGGACGTGGTTGGTCCTATCAGCCCACCATCATCAAAGGGACATCGGTTCATCCTAGCGATAACCGATTACTTCTCAAAGTGGGCCGAAGCTATCCCTTTGAAAGAGGTGAAATCTTCTAACGTGATCAAGTTCGTGAAACATCACGTTATTTACCGGTTCGGTGTGCCTCGGCGGATTGTCCATGACAATGGACCCCAGTTCATCAGCCAGGCTTTTCAGAGATTCTGCACCAAGTTCAGAATCCAGAGTGTGTCATCAACGGCATACTATCCGCCCGCTAACGGCCTCGCAGAAGCTTTCAATAAGACTATTGGCAAGCTTCTCAAGAAATTCGTCTCGAAAAGTCAACGGGACTGGGACGATAAGTTGGGCGAATGCTTATGGGCCTATCGCACGACTGTGCGAACCCCAACTAAAGCCACGCCATTTTCCTTGGTGTACGGATGCGAAGCCGTCCTTCCACTGGAAATCCAAATTCCATCTCTTCGCGTCGCCTTGACAGCGGAAATGACAACAGAGGAGAAGCATCGACAGCGACTCCAAGAATTAGAAGCCTTGGACGACAAGCGTCTGCAGGCCCAACAACAAATCGAGCTTTACCAAGCTCGTATCACCAGAGCCTTCAACAAGAAAGTCAAATCCCGAACTTTCAAGAAAGGCGACCTCGTCTTAGCCGTCCGAAGACCCATGGTCATGACGCACAAGACGAAAGGAAAATTCCAACCCAAATGGGAAGGACCGTTTGTAGTAGAGTCAGTCTACTCAAATGGATCGTATCGCCTCATAACCTCAAATGGCGATACACTCATGATGCCAATCAATGGCAAATTCCTGAAGAAATACTATCCCTAGATGGCATTCTTCCACCGATCAAGTTAAAAGTACACCTCTGATCAAACATCCGACGCCCTCGACGGCTAAGGATAGAGGAAAATGTTGGCTTTTAAGTCCAACATAAGTCCTCGACAACTCATCATGCTGAGGGGAATAGCATGGCTAGCCCAACTCAAACGGTAGTTGGTAAAGGCATGTCAAATCCGTTGACAGCTGAGGATTTGCTAAAAATCCTAAGGGACACGTTCCCATTTGATCCGACGCCTCCGACGGCTAAGGATAGAGGAAAATGTTGGCTTTTAAGTCCAACATAAGTCTTCGACAACTCATCATGCTGAGGGGAATAGCATGGCTAACCCAACCCAAACGGTAGTTGGTAAAGGCATCTCAAATCCGTTGGTAGCTGAGGGTTTGCTAAAAATCCTAAGTGGACTTGATTCCACTCTTCCCTCCAAAAATCCCTTACCAATTCTCATCCATAGAATGGTAGGACCACAAAATGCAATCATTACTATGTTAACACTATACCTCTGGTAATGAATACTCTTTGTCGAGTATAAACCTTGCTTGTTAACTCTGCATAGAGTAACAAACTCTCAAATTTGCCAAGTTAACACTATACCTCTGGCACTTCAAATTCCACTTGTCAATTCTCATCAATAGAATGACAGGTCCTCAAATTGCTCCTATCGCAAGCAAATTCTTGTCAAGTTAATATCACACCTCTGACAAAACTACTGTTTAAAGTTAACATTACACCTCTAAGCGGTACTTCGAGTGCCTGTCAAGTTAATATCACACCTCTGACAGTCACCTTTCTTCAGACTTCCATATCGAAGCTGAAATGGACGATGCCAAGTTAACACTACACTTCCAGCATCCGAGTCATTGCTAAGTTCAACAATACACCTATGGCTATGACCTTTCCTCGACTTCCTTGTCCAAGCCGAGATGAACGATGCCAAGTTAACACTACACTTCTAGCATCCGAGTCATTGCTAAGTTCAACAATACACCTATGGCTATGACCTTTCCTTGACTTCTTTAAGCCGAGACGACTAATGCCAAGTTCAACATTACACCTCTAGCATTACTATCACTGTTAAGTTAAACATCACACCTATGACAGTGACACCCTCAGTTTTCCCAAATAAAACTGAGATGCTGATGAGTTAGGTTAATATCACACCTCTAACTCACATCCTTGTCAAGTTAATATTACACTTCTGACGAGACTACTTCTAAACCGTTAAGTTAATATCACACCTCTAGCGGTAAAAAATCTTACTAGATTCCCCACGAGTCTAGTTTCATTTGATATTCTCCCCAACCGAGTATCAAATTCATTTGGGAGGCATTGTTGGTTAACATTACACCGATAAACAATGCTTCCATCAAAATCCCCAGCTGATCTTAAATCAAGTTAATCCCAAATCCTTGATAAAAGTTCACCTTCTCTGGGGGTACGCACTCCACTTGTCACTTTCTTTTATAAAGTGGCGGGTCCACCAAAATCATTCTTTTGCTTCTAAAACAAAACATTCAAGACAACAGAAAGAGGCAAAAAGAAAAGTGTCACTTTTATTTGATATTCAAGCATATGAAAGTGATACAAAACGCTCTCTTATACAATAAGATTGAGTGTTACAATTAAGGAGTACAAAGAAGTCCCTCTCTCTCTCAGAGGCCGTACTCACTCCTTGAAACCGCATCTGATCCCAGGTGCACAACTGGAACCGATTGCGCCATGGCGACGACGCCAACTTTCGAAAGCGCCCTAGCTGACTAAGCCAAGAGCAATGGTGTTCTTGAAGTCCGGTGGCAACAGAAGGTCCTGCAACCCTTCGTTCAGGCGCGTCTCTTTCCCTAGCAGATCATCCAACAAACATGAAGTCACTTTTGGGGTGAGAAAGGAAGTTTAGGAGTCATCACAAAGGATGCTACCCTCCACTAGGTCCAGCGGCAGCAGAAAGTCCTGCATTCATCACCATCCCTTTCCCCAGCAGGCCATCTAACGGAATGTCCTTGATGTCACTTCTGGAGTTGGGAGAGGAAGAGGATCTTTTCCGCCACCGTAACCGCCGGACCACCCTCGCCGATACTCAGCCTATCCGTCTCTTGCACCAGATCTGAAGAGACCTTGGCGAGGGTTGGGTCCTCGTCAGAGATATAATTTAATCTCTCACAAACGACGAGGACCATAATTTAATCTCTCACAAACGAACGTGGAGCAAGTTCGCCAGCCGGTATATTCTTTCTGGGGCCCAGCAAACCTGAAAAAGGACAAGCAAGCCTACCTGCAAAGAATAAGCAAGAGAGTCAGAAAATCTGGAACTCAGTACATTTTTATAAAGGAAACTGAGTAACAGAACGCGGCAGCCATTCAAGACTTCAGACGCGGGAATGACCCGCACAGTCAAACAGACGCAAGTCAAACTGCGCCACGCATAGGATTCAAACGCGGCCTCAGTTTGTACCCGCGCCTAATGCACCAGACGCAAAGAATTTCAGAACGCCAAAAATTGCCATCTCTCTGTTGGGTGAACAGGAGTTGCAAGATTCAGGTCTGAAACGCGCCAAGGCAGTAAAACGCAATGGGCAAAGCCAGCGTCAAGCGCCTGCATTCAGAGAAGTCAAGTCACTGGCACAAATTCCAGAGGAGGAATGCACCGGGACTTCATTCAGATGATCATGCCGAAGTTCAGGCTATACACATCATCGGGGGACATACCAGCAGAGACCTCTGGCCAGAGTTGGCCTCTCTGCACCCAAACGCAGGCGTCCAAGATGATCCGAGAGGGGGTTCTTCTTGAAGAGACCAAACCGAAGCGTGAGAGCTCTGGGTCATCTTCATCCTCGGAATTACCTTCGTCCATGGAGACGGAGTCCCTATCAAGAAACTCTTTTCTGAAGAAGGTGGGACTTCTCAGAGCAATCCACCAAAGAGAAATAATCCAAGCTTGGATTATAGAAGGGGAGCGCACCCTATTTATAGGCAGGCCCTAATAACTGCCATTAATGAGGCGTTAATTGGAACCGTCACGCACGATTGTCAAAGCCCAGTGAAGGATTGACGCGTGGAACGCCGCTTTGGGAACCGTCGCAAGCGCCGGTTTTCAACCGCCCGCATCGGTTTTGCGTCCAAGGGCAGTAACTCCTGAGTCCAATAAGGAGTTGACGCGTGGATAACTGCCTTGGGAATCAACGGATGACTCGGAATCCCAATCGACAGTGAAGACCTGACGAGCAAAGATCTCCTAAAATCTTGAGTCAGATCACATTAGACGCAGATGGGAAAGCCGCGTCCCTTCAGCAGACAAGGCTGCATCTCTTGCGTCTGCCCGGTCCGCGCAAGACAGATTTGCGTTATTCAGAGCTGCGTCTCACCTTGTGATTGACGCTGCGTCTCAGGGACTGACAGCCGCGTCTTACTTTACGGATCAATGCCGCGTCTCATCTTTTGATTGACGCCGCATCTCATCAAGAAGACCGCGTTCCGATTTGTGATTGACGCCGCGTCTCATCAAAAGGACTTAGTAGAATCTAAGTTCTTATGAAATGATGACCGCGTCTCACTTTATGATTGACGCTGCGTCTCAGTAAAAGGACTTAGTAAAATCTAAGTTCCGGTAGACTGACGACCGCGTCTCACTCTGTGATCGCCGCCGCGTCTCAGTAAAAGGACTTAGTGAAATCTAAGTTCCGGTAGACTGATGACCGCGTCTCACCCTGTGGGATTAATGCCGCGTCTCGCCAAGACCGCGTCTCATTAAAAGAACTTAGTCCTACCTAAGTTCAGTAATCACGACTAGTGATCAAGAGTTGGACTCATCCACAACAGGACAAAGAAATTGGGACAAAAGCTCTAAAGAAAACTTCTATTATATCAAGAAATGATAGAAGTGGATACAAACACTCTTAATAAATAGAGTGTCCCTTTTCTTTACAAAAAAAAAAGAAGAAGAAAAGAAGGCTAAATGTCCTGGCTCGCCAAGGAACGGATTTGTTCCCTAAGGCGGTGAATCTCATGCTGGCGCGTCCTCTCAGCCTCCATGATAGCCCGGTCCCGCAGCTCCGCCTCAGATAAGAAACTTCTGGCAGCCAGCTGCATCCGCAGAGATTCCACCCTGGAAGATTGTAGGGATAGACTCTCTTCAGCACGCGCCGTAGCAGCCCGTTGCTCCTCAAGCTCCTTTTTGAGGGAAACAAGTTTCTCCTCATTTAGCGCAAGAACAGCTTCCGCCTTGGCGATAATGTCCCGAGTTCTGAGGATGACTTGCTCCGTGCTCTGCACACTGAGCTCAGATTCCCTCGAATCTCCGGCTAATTTTTGAAATTCAGCCTTGGAATATTCAAAGTCACGGACCTCGGCAGTGATCTGCGCCTCCGCCTCCTGTCGCTCCCGTTCCTGAGCAGCTAGGAGCCTAGTCAGGATGGCCTGGGCCTCACCGGAAGAACCAGCATCTTCCAAAGATTCCAGCTCCCGCAGGTTATCTCCAAGTTGCTCTACCACCTGCAGGCATGCCCTGGCAAGTGAAGGGCCTCCCGCCAATTCGACGCTCACGGCCATATTTTCAAGAAGCCTCTGGGCGAACTGGAAGGTGCTGTGTCCATGGAAGATGAGATCAATACATGATCCCATCGAGGTGAAGAATTGTTGCACCATCTGACGTGCCAGCTCCCCCATGTCTTCACCACCTAAGAAGCTTCCCGACCCTTTTTCTGTCACGGGATAAGGGATATAGGGCGGGTCTTCTCGCACAAGAGCCGTGCCGGCCGTCGATGTGGCAAGAGCAAGACTACCCACTGGCGCTTCCTGGAGCGCTGCCTCTGCAGGAGCTTCCACGACCAATGAAGGAGTTGTAAGCACAACCTCTTCAGAAACTTCCACCGAGAATTGAGCTGTGTGGCCTCCTGGAAGGATGCCGACCGTCGGACTCCCCACCTGAGCCCCCTCAGTCAGAGCTGCCTTACTAGGTTCGAGGTCCAGAGGCGTCAAGTCCTGTAGAAGGGGAGTCTCCTCAGCTTCAGCAGTAGTCTTCTCCACCGGCGGAGCGAGAGCCTCCTCAGCCTCAATGGTTGTTTCCCCTCCTGGCAAAGGGGAAGGCTCCCCAACTTCAACAGCTACCCCCTCCGAGGTTATCTCAGCGGCCGAAGCCTCAATCCCCTTGGGCTGGGTCAACTCTGTTTCCATCGCCTCGACATGCGAGGAAGTTATACCTTCAGCAGGGATTATCGCCAGCGGTAACGCAGTCGATGATTCACCCCCGTATATTTTCTCCTCCGAGATGTAGAAGAATTTGCTCTGATCAGGAAGAGCGGGTTCATGGCCGTAGTCGACTTTATCTTCAAAGTCGCTTTCCGTATCAGACGCGGAAGACGACAGTTCAACGCAAAGGTCCTCGGTGACCGGGGCCTTGCCACCAATCACCCCAGTGGTAGGACTAGGGTCGATTATCCGAGCGCTGGAAATGAAGACACTAGGAGGCCCTGACCGCTGTGCCTTGTCTCTCCCTTCACGAGCAGAAGAAGGCTCGGACCGAGCTGAGAACCCTGGAATTTGGACATTCCCTCCCACGAGCTGTTCTTCCTCATCAGCTATAGTGGGTTTGTCAACCAATTCCCCCTCTCCCGCAATCTTACAGGTCCCTCTGTGCGACCTAGGAGCACGGATTAAACCGGGGAGATTTTTATCCTCTGGCGGTTCCTCAACCATGATAAAGAGGTCTTCAGGACAGTCCTCAACTCCAGCAGAAATGCCTTCTGAGGGAGAGACTTCTGTTGCTAAATCCCTCCAAGCCCTCTTCGAAACAGGACCAGCAGTTGAGGTGGGACCCCGACGACGCTTACTCACCAATTCTTGAGCCTTGGCGGTAGAAGGCCCCTCCTGTGGCCCTAGCTTGGTTCTACTCCGGGTTACTCGGAGCTCCTCTCTTGAGCCTCCCTCAGCTTCTCTCTGAGATGCTCTCTCCAGCTCTTTCTGGACCTTAAATACTGGGTGATCATGTGCGAGCATTTGCCAGACTCCGACTGTGTTTTGAGATAGGCATTAATGCCCTCAATACCCGTATACCCGGGGGCAAAATCCGGTGACTAGTTTACCCGAGAATACCAGGTGCAGAAAGTGAAGCTGGTAAGGTTCTTCGGCTCCTCGACGGGCAAACGGAAAGTTGCCTCTGTCCCCCCAGCCACGCTATAATACCAGGCTCGAGCACCTTCGCACAAATTCCCATTGAAGGCAAGTTGTGTATTCGGATTGCCGACATAAAGCTGAGCATAGCCAAACTGTCGGGCAAAACGACTTGGCATATACGGTTCGATAGTACAGGAAGTCCCTTGGCGAAACAGCACATATCCTGGTCGTATATTGATCAACCACCGGAAGACTCCCGCAGACAGTTGGGTGAGGTCATCCCGACCTATAGAATCAGTGAATTGCTCACCAAAGGATGCACCAGGAATTCCAGGGAAGCAGCGGTTGAGCTGGTAATTGGCGGCATTTGAGAGACGTCTCCGAATATAATATATATAGGTGTCACTCCAATCCGAGTCTTCCAGCCGCCTCACAAAAGGGACAGGACTCGTACTCCCACGCGCCGTTGTCATCAGAGAAGGGCAATGCATCACGTACCAGGCCATGAGATACGTGTAAGGCAACTCCATTCGGGGGTTGGGGCGCCTTGCCGTCGGGTTTCCCTCTGAATCAACATACGGCTTGCCTTGAGAGTCGACAGTCCTTGGAGCCTCGCATAGTCTCTTGGCTAGCGCCCGCAACCCGCTCTGAATGCCAGCCGCCACGGCCGGAAGAAGGGCTATAGGACGGCCATGGGCCAGGAGCACTGCTGGGTACACCACGTCGGCAATAATGACTTCATGTGGCCGTGTAGGTACCACGCAATGCTTCAACCACAGCATCAAGAAGCCCGCCAACAGCGCTCGACTAGAGATAGAAGCCCGGGCCCGATGATGATAGCTTTCGAAAAGCGTATCAGGTTCGAAGCCGTCCTCGTTCGACCCAGTGGTGTAAAAGCCCTCAGAAGCTTGTGCAACCATGTCGTCAACTCCCTGTTCAGAGAGGGGAGCCAGTCGAGTTATCGAATGATCCTTCTTGCTGACATTGCTGAATAAGTAATTGGCCCAGGATAGATGCCTAACTCCATGCGTCCTCCAACCGGTTACCTGACCACAAATATGAAAGTGGCACATCACTTCCCAATAGGTCTCGTACACCTCAGGGGAATCCTTCTTTATAAGGTCAAGCTCCCTAGCAGTCGGGACATATTCTTCATAAGGGAACTCCCCCATCACCAGCCCCGAGACCTCATGCAACTCATGCAGTGCAAGGCCCATTTCTCCAACCGGGGTAAAGAATGTCCCCGTCTGAGGGTTGTAGCGCTCCAAGATCCCGAAGAAGTTGTGAGAGCTCATTGGGATGCCCCATTGTACGGCCCTGACTGCTGAGTATAATCCCACGTGCTCAAGCAGATCTCCAAGATCGGAGAGGGCGAAACCCACCATCCTGCCCCACCAAGAATTCTCCGTGGAGTGGACCCATCCTGGCAAATGGAACTTGGCCGGATAATCACCCTCTGCTTCTATGAACGAGTTGAGGAAGGTGGTGGCAAGCTGCGGGATCTCTCCGACTGGAAGCTCAGACTTGCGTGACCCGGGAAACAAGCCGAGGACCGCCCGGTCATGGCAATCATGACGGTATACGTTCTGGGATTTGAAATTCCCAAGGGTAATCTCAGAGATATCCCGGGACACGTCCCACTTCATCTTCCGAAGGACGGACAGATGTTGGAGATAAGACAACGGGAGCATCCTCTCCATGGCTGGAAGGAAGTATCTCCTCTCCCCTATCTGACGGAGCCACCTATAATTCCCGTCATACATTGGGTTGCCACCGTCGCTGACATGATCTCCAAAGAAGAAAGCAGGCTTCTCCAGCTTGATGTGGGTATCCGTTGCGAAGACTGCATCGGTCATGAGCACCCGAGAAGTCCTCTCACTAACATGGGCAATCATTTCCCTGTGAACTGGCGACCTGTCAGCAGTCACAGGTATGGTCCTTCGCAGTGCAAAAGTCAGACGGTGGTCGGCACCACCCACGCGGCCAAAATGGTGCATCTTGGCGAGTGAACCTGAAACATGCGGCACTGCAAAAGAAAAAGACACTTGGTCAGATACTTTGCCAAAAATAAGGGAAGACGCTAAGTGTTCATAATTCAAAACGCAGCCGAGACATTGGACGCAGGAGTTATCATCCGCGTCCAGACCTGCGAACTTGCACCAAAACGCAGAAGAGATACTGGACGCAGGAATTTTTCGAATCCGCGTCCAGACCTGCAAAACTGCGTTCTGCAAACCAAGACTTATGAAAATTCTAAGTACTTGGACTCAAACGCCAGATTCTACAAAATCGGCGGTTGAAGACACAGAACGCAAGGATCAAATCCGCGTTCTGCAAACCAAGACTTGTGAAATTTCAAAGTGCTTGGACTCGGACGCCAGCGCCTGATGGCACAAAACGCGGCACAGAACGCATGGATCAAATCCGCGTTCTGCAAATCGCGTCCAGAGACCTTCACAATTAGAAATATTCTAAGTGAAGGACCCAGAGTGCAGAGTTCACCAGCGTCGGATCATCAGGCCCGCGCCCCGGTTATCATCTCAAGGACAGCGTCCGAGAATCAAACACGATCTTGTGTTAAAGGTCCTTAGGGTTCTATGAACATGTTTTAATGGCGGAACCCACACCGAAGGTGCATTTTTACCTCGGAAAACACCCTCCTGCACAGAGGAAGCATCTCTCTCAGCCTCGGCGACGGTCGCCCTTGAGGTCGATGCAGTCGGTTTTGTCTTGGGAGCCATTGAAGATCAAGAAATCCGAGCTAGGAGATGAATAGTTGAACAGAGAAGGAAGTTCTTTTTCTCAGAGAATGCGTTCGTTCGGAGAAGAAGATACATCTCTCTAACTGTTGCCTTTTATAGGCACAGAGATTCGCGAAGATACGCAGCGTTTGGCCCAATAAACGCTGCAGCGAATCGCTGCCTGACGCGTGGAGCCAAATCATTGTTTGAACAGGGAAGATCATGCATCGCGACCCCGCCACAAGTCAGAAGTTGACACGTGGAGCAGTTCATTTAATGAACCGGGGGATCCGCGCGCCAAAAGGCGAAATCTCGCCGTTTCCCCAGGCCAGCTGGCGGCGTAATCATGACATGGCACAGGCGCGCGCCCCAAAGTACGCGGCTCTTCGGTGGACATGCCCCGTCAGCATCATCATAAATGCACCCAGAAAATCGCGTCTGCATTTCAAGAGATGCGTCTCTCCAAAGTCCGCGTCCCCTCAAACAGGCCAAACATCGCGTCTCGCTAAGAAGTCGCATCTTTAAAGCAGTCTCTGCTTTTTCAAAAGGGAACCTGCGTCCAGTCTCCTGCTTCTACAAGTCAGTTCAACAGTACACTGACGCAAACAGACAACCAACCACTCCCGGCCAAAAGCGCACCCGTGACAGACTAAAAGCAATCGGGGAGGTCTAGACTGTGTATCTAGACACTCAACACGATTAACTCTGACGGCTTCAAAGAGTTCAACAGTACACTCACGAAGACCAATTCCAGATAAGATCAAACCGAAGCATCAACAGTCCAGTCATAAACGCGAACACGGCTAAGATCCAAAGTATTCCGAAATCCGTCCCATTCAACTGCGGAATATCAGAAACTTTGGAGGGGGTTCTGTAGGCTGTCTAAAAATGACTAACAGACCAGCCATTAAGGAAGCAGAGTCTCAAGCTCTAGACGCGAGGAATCGATGCTCGCGTCTCAGCATTAAGACGCGTTGGCTCTACACCCGCGTCTCAACGTTCAGACGCGTCGGCCCGAAGCCCGCGTCTCAGCATCAAGACGCGTCGGCCCGAAGCCCGCGTCTCAGCATCAAGGCGCGTCGGCCCGACGCCCGCGCCTCAGCATCCAGACGTGAAGGCCCGAAGCCCGCGTCTCAAACTTCAAGGCGCGTTTGGCTCGACGCCCGCGTCTCAAACTTCAAGGCGCGTTTGGCCCAACGCCCGCGTCTTAGTTGCAACTGCCCTGATTGCGGGGCCAGTCACCGCGCATGTAGCGGGTAGTGGCCCCTCATTCGGGAGCGTTTTCAGGAGGCACCTTCACCCCCTGAGACCCCTATAAATAGCCTTGTTTGCTATGAAGAGGGGATCGGAGTTTTGATAAGGGAGAGAGCTTTGAGATAAGATCGAAGCTTTGGAAAGGTCGAGAATTAAGAAGGTCAAGGCATCATCAAAATCGATCGAATCCAGGCAAGAGGATCATCAAGAGGGAAGCACGACTTCAACAACAGACAGAGGGAGGAGACTCTTCAGCGAGCTTACTGAGTACTAGCCGCTCTTCGCCTACCTCCTCTTTGAGAGTTTTGGTAGACGGAGCTGAGTTACTCTTTCTACCGACCGAAGAGAAGACCCCCGACGGTCCAGGACGGTCATCTGGTCAACGGAGAACAAGATTCACTCTCCATCGCCACACGAAGAACCCAGCTTTAAACAAAGGGAAGATTCAGACATCCTCCCTCCCTTGTAACTGGAAAAGAGGGAAGAGTAGTTCTTTTGGTTGTAATCGTTTCGCTTGAATCAAGGAAATCTTTACAGCTAAAACCACTTTCTCCGA
>JAVJIF010031577.1:0-79722 GCA_038442645.1 Agave tequilana | reverse complement strand
GACAAGCCATCTGGAGGATGAAGATGAAGAAATGATCCAATCTGATACAGATCCTTGGATCAAACATTTGAATGCTCTTTGGGACATCCGCTTTGAACAGCGTGAGCCACCCACAGAAGACGAGGTTGTTCAAGTCAACCTAGGAGATGAAGACAATCCTAAACCCATCTCATAAGTGACGGCCTGTCGCCTCCAGAGAAGAAGGATTTAATATCTCTTGTACAAGAGTATATAGATGTCTTCGCCTGGAATTATGAGGACATGCCTGGACTTGATCCTCAAGTGGCTATGCATCGCCTCAACATCAATCCGGACATGAAGCCTGTTAAACAACAGCAGCGATGGTTCCGTCCAGAGATAATGGAGGCAATCCAATCAGAAGTCAGGAAGCTTATTGACTCGGCTTTATCAGGGAGGAACAGCATCCCGATTGGGTAGCCAACATCGTCCCCGTCGCCAAGAAGAACGGGAAGATCCGGATCTGCATCGACTTCCGTGATCTAAACGAGGCCTGCCCCAAAGACGAATTCCCATTGCCAATCACAGATGTCATGATGACAATACTTGGGATTCGAGCGAATGTCCTTTATGGACGGGTTCTCAGGATATAATCAAATCAAGATGTATCCCGATGACGAAAAGCACACCTCCTTCAGGACACCTTTGGGGTATATTGCTACACCGTCATGCCCTTCGGTCTGAAAAATGCGGGGGCAACCTACCAAAGGGCCATGAATGCCATTTTCCATCGGCAGATACGCAAAACGGTGGAATGTTATGTCGACGACATCGCGGTGAAAAGTCGCATTAAAGGAGATCACATAGCAGACCTGAGGGTGGTCTTCGACATCATGCGGGCTCATCATTGAAGATGAACCCCACCAAGTCCTTCCTGGGGGTAGCCAGTGGCAAATTCCTAGGTTTGTTGTGACTTCCACAGGAATCCATTTGGATCCGGAGAAAGTCCGTGCTATCCAAGAGATGCAACCCCCAGAAGCCTCAAGGAGCTCAGAGGATTACAAGGACGATTGGCATACATCCGCAGATTCATTTCAAATCTCTCCGGGAGATGCCAACCCTTCGCTAAGCTGATGAAGAAGGGCGTTTCGTTCATTTGGGACGACGCTTGCCAGCAAGCATTTGAGGAGATCAAGCACTACCTCACCCAACCACCAGTCCTGGCAGCTCCGGTATCCGGAAAGCCTTTCCTGGTGTACGTCCGATCAATGGATCATTCTTTGGGAGCTCTACTAGCTCAGAATGATGACCAGGGCGAGAACAAGCAATCTACTACCTAAGTAGAACGATGATCGGAGCCGAACATCGGTACAACCGATCGAGAAGGAATGTTTGGCACTGGTGTTCGCTATTCAGAAAATGCGACACTATCTGGTGGGCCAAACCATAAATGTCATATCAAAGTCAACCCCCTGAGGTTACTCATGACAAAGCCTTCATCATTGAACGGCCGACTGGCGAAATGGGCTATATTGCTCTCTCAATATGAGATGCACTTCCTACACAAAAAGGCTATTAAGGACAAGCGGTGGCGGACTTCTTAGCTGAACACCCAGATCCCAGGGCAGCCAAACTCTACGAGGATCTCCCAGATGAGGTCGCCGAAGTCTGCCTAGCTCAGACACCGTTCGAAAGTCAAGTATGGCAACTTTTCTTCGACGGTGCATCAAGGGCAAGCCCGAAGGGACACACAGTAGCGGGGGTAGGAGTGGTACTCGTCTCCCCACAAAATTATGTGATTCCCGAGCTATCTCGTTAACCGAGCCCTGTTCCAACAATGTGGCGGAATACAACGCTCTTTTGATTGGGATGCAATTCGCCGATGAGATTGGCGTTAAAAATCTCGAGGCATACGGTGATTCTAAACTCATCGTCAGCCAAGTTCGCGGAGAGTATGAGGTCAGGCATGAAGATCTAGTACCCTACTACAACGCGACAATCCACATGGCCGAGAGGTTTTCAAACTTCTACATCGACCATGTACCGCGCAAGCAAAATGCGCATGCAGATGCACTTGCATCCCTTGCTGCCTCCTTAGCTCTTCCAGCTGGAGCAATGGAGAAGTATTCGTCTATAGCCACGACCTATACTGCCCAAAAAGTCCCCTCGGAGACTACCAGAGGTCAACGGGAGATCGTCGCGGTAAGGAAACACTTGAAGTGTCAACCGATCCAGAGCTTAAAGACTGGCGATTCCCCTACATTGATTTTGTCTTATACGGCATCTTGCCCGAAGACACCAGGGAGGCGGCTGCCATCCGAAGGAAAGCCTCCAAATTCTACTACAATGCGATTTCGCGAACATTGTATCGTAGATCGCATGACGGGATCTTACTCCGGTGCCTCTCATCAAAAGAAGCCCACGAAGTGTTGAAAGAAGCCCACGATGGTACGTGTGGAGCTCATCAACCTGGCCCGAAGCTGGCAAACCGACTCCAAAGATTGGGTTACTACTGCCCAAGATGGTTGCCGATGCTGTTGCCTATGCCAAAAGATGTCACGCCTGTCAAATACATGGCGATTTCATCCATCAAGCACCAGGATACCTCCACTCTACGACCTCTACCTGGCCGTTCGAAATGTGGGGGATGGACGTGGTTGGTCCTATCAGCCCACCATCATCAAAGGGACATCGGTTCATCCTAGCGATAACCGATTACTTCTCAAAGTGGGCGAAGCTATCCCTTTGAAAGAGGTGAAATCTTCTAACGTGATCAAGTTCGTGAAACATCACTTTATTTACCGGTTCGGTGTGCCTCGGCGGATTGTCCATGACAATGGGACCCCAGTTCATCAGCCAGGCTTTTCAGAGATTCTGCACCAAGTTCAGAATCCAGAGTGTGTCATCAACGGCATACTATCCGCCCGCTAACGGCCTCGCAGAAGCTTTCAATAAGACTATTGGCAAGCTTCTCAAGAAATCGTCTCGAAAAGTCAACGGGACTGGGACGATAAGTTGGGCGAATGCTTATGGGCCTATCGCACGACTGTGCGAACCCCAACTAAAGCCACGCCATTTTCCTTGGTGTACGGATGCGAAGCCGTCCTTCCACTGGAAATCCAAATTCCATCTCTTCGCGTCGCCTTGACAGCGGAAATGACAACAGAGGAGAAGCATCGACAGCGACTCCAAGAATTAGAAGCCTTGGACGACAAGGTCTGCAGGCCCAACAACAAATCGAGCTTTACCAAGCTCGTATCACCAGAGCCTTCAACAAGAAAGTCAAATCCCGAACTTTCAAGAAAGGCGACCTCGTCTTAGCCGTCCGAAGACCCATGGTCATGACGCACAAGACGAAAGGAAAATTCCAACCCAAATGGGAAGGACCGTTTGTAGTAGAGTCAGTCTACTCAAATGGATCGTATCGCCTCATAACCTCAAATGGCGATACACTCATGATGCCAATCAATGGCAAATTCCTGAAGAAATACTATCCCTAGATGGCATTCTTCCACCGATCAAGTTAAAAGTACACCTCTGATCAAACATCCGACGCCCTCGACGGCTAAGGATAGAGGAAAATGTTGGCTTTTAAGTCCAACATAAGTCCTCGACAACTCATCATGCTGAGGGGAATAGCATGGCTAGCCCAACTCAAACGGTAGTTGGTAAAGGCATGTCAAATCCGTTGACAGCTGAGGAGGATTGCTAAAAATCCTAAGGGACACGTTCCCATTTGATCCGACGCCTCCGACGGCTAAGGATAGAGGAAAATGTTGGCTTTTAAGTCCAACATAAGTCTTCGACAACTCATCATGCTGAGGGGAATAGCATGGCTAACCCAACCCAAACGGTAGTTGGTAAAGCATCTCAAATCCGTTGGTAGCTGAGGGTTTGCTAAAAATCCTAAGTGGACTTGATTCCACTCTTCCCTCCAAAAATCCCTTACCAATTCTCATCCATAGAATGGTAGGACCACAAAATGCAATCATTACTATGTTAACACTATACCTCTGGTAATGAATACTCTTTGTCGAGTATAAACCTGCTTGTTAACTCTGCATAGAGTAACAAACTCTCAAATTGCCAAGTTAACACTATACCTCTGGCACTTCAAATTCCACTTGTCAATTCTCATCAATAGAATGACAGGTCCTCAAATTGCTCCTATCGCAAGCAAATTCTTGTCAAGTAATATCACACCTCTGACAAAACTACTGTTTAAAGTTAACATTACACCTCTAAGCGGTACTTCGAGTGCCTGTCAAGTTAATATCACACCTCTGACAGTCACCTTTCTTCAGACTTCCATATCGAAGCTGAAATGGACGATGCCAAGTTAACACTACACTTCCAGCATCCGAGTCATTGCTAAGTTCAACAATACACCTATGGCTATGACCTTCCTCGACTTCCTTGTCCAAGCCGAGATGAACGATGCCAAGTTAACACTACATTCTAGCATCCGAGTCATTGCTAAGTTCAACAATACACCTATGGCTATGACCTTTCCTTGACTTCTTTAAGCCGAGACGACTAATGCCAAGTTCAACATTACACCTCTAGCATTACTATCACTGTTAAGTTAAACATCACACCTATGACAGTGACACCCTCAGTTTTCCCAAATAAAACTGAGATGCTGATGAGTTAGGTTAATATCACACCTCTAACTCACATCCTTGTCAAGTTAATATTACACTTCTGACGAGACTACTTCTAAACCGTTAAGTTAATATCACACCTCTAGCGGTAAAAAATCTTACTAGATCCCCACGAGTCTAGTTTCATTTGATATTCTCCCAACCGAGTATCAAATTCATTTGGGAGGCATTGTTGGTTACATTACACCGATAAACAATGCTTCCATCAAAATCCCCAGCTGATATTAAATCAAGTTAATCCCAAATCCTTGATAAAAGTTCACCTTCTCTGGGGGTACGCACTCCACTTGTCACTTTCTTTTATAAAGTGGCGGGTCCACCAAAATCATTCTTTTGCTTCTAAAACAAAACATTCAAGACAACAGAAAGAGGCAAAAAGAAAAGTGTCACTTTTATTTGATATTCAAGCATATGAAAGTGATACAAAACGCTCTCTTATACAATAAGATTGAGTGTTACAATTAAGGAGTACAAAGAAGTCCCTCTCTCTCTCAGAGGCCGTACTCACTCCTTGAAACCGCATCTGATCCCAGGTGCACAACTGGAACCGATTGCGCCATGGCGACGACGCCAACTTTCGAAAGCGCCCTAGCTGACTAAGCCAAGAGCAATGGTGTTCTTGAGGTCCGGTGGCAACAGAAGGTCCTGCAACCCTTCGTTCAGGCGCGTCTCTTTCCCTAGCAGATCATCCAACAAACATGAAGTCACTTTGGGGTGAGAAAGGAAGTTTAGGAGTCATCACAAAGGATGCTACCCTCCACTAGGTCCAGCGGCAGCAGAAAGTCCTGCATTCATCACCATCCCTTTCCCCAGCAGGCCATCCAACGGAATGTCCTGATGTCACTTCTGGAGTTGGGGAGAGGAAGAGGATCTTTCCGCCACCGTAACCGCCGGACCACCCTCGCCGATACTCAGCCTATCCGTCTCTTGCACCAGATCTGAAGAGACCTTGGCGAGGGTTGGGTCCTCGTCAGAGATATAATTTAATCTCTCACAAACGACGAGGACCATAATTTAATCTCTCACAAACGAACGTGGAGCAAGTTCGCCAGCCGGTATATTCTTTCTGGGGCCCAGCAAACCTGAAAAAGGACAAGCAAGCCTACCTGCAAAGAATAAGCAAGAGAGTCAGAAAATCTGGAACTCAGTACATTTTTATAAAGGAAACTGAGTAACAGAACGCGGCAGCCATTCAAGACTTCAGACGCGGGAATGACCCGCACAGTCAAACAGACGCAAGTCAAACTGCGCCACGCATAGGATTCAAACGCGGCCTCAGTTTGTACCCGCGCCTAATGCACCAGACGCAAAGAATTTCAGAACGCCAAAAATTGCCATCTCTCTGTTGGGTGAACAGGAGTTGCAAGATTCAGGTCTGAAACGCGCCAAGGCAGTAAAACGCAATGGGCAAAGCCAGCGTCAAGCGCCTGCATTCAGAGAAGTCAAGTCACTGGCACAAATTCCAGAGGAGGAATGCACCGGGACTTCATTCAGATGATCATGCCGAAGTTCAGGCTATACACATCATCGGGGGACATACCAGCAGAGACCTCTGGCCAGAGTTGGCCTCTCTGCACCCAAACGCAGGCGTCCAAGATGATCCGAGAGGGGGTTCTTCTTGAAGAGACCAAACCGAAGCGTGAGAGCTCTGGGTCATCTTCATCCTCGGAATTACCTTCGTCCATGGAGACGGAGTCCCTATCAAGAAACTCTTTTCTGAAGAAGGTGGGACTTCTCAGAGCAATCCACCAAAGAGAAATAATCCAAGCTTGGATTATAGAAGGGGAGCGCACCCTATTTATAGGCAGGCCCTAATAACTGCCATTAATGAGGCGTTAATTGGAACCGTCACGCACGATTGTCAAAGCCCAGTGAAGGATTGACGCGTGGAACGCCGCTTTGGAACCGTCGCAAGCGCCGGTTTTCAACCGCCCGCATCGGTTTTGCGTCCAAGGCAGTAACTCCTGAGTCCAATAAGGAGTTGACGCGTGGATAACTGCCTTGGGAATCAACGGATGACTCGGAATCCCAATCGACAGTGAAGACCTGACGAGCAAAGATCTCCTAAAATCTTGAGTCAGATCACATTAGACGCAGATGGGAAAGCCGCGTCCCTTCAGCAGACAAGGCTGCATCTCTTGCGTCTGCCCGATCCGCGCAAGACAGATTTGCGTTATTCAGAGCTGCGTCTCACCTTGTGATTGACGCTGCGTCTCAGGGACTGACAGCCGCGTCTTACTTTACGGATCAATGCCGCGTCTCATCTTTTGATTGACGCCGCATCTCATCAAGAAGACCGCGTTCCGATTTGTGATTGACGCCGCGTCTCATCAAAAGGACTTAGTAGAATCTAAGTTCTTATGAAATGATGACCGCGTCTCACTTTATGATTGACGCTGCGTCTCAGTAAAAGGACTTAGTAAAATCTAAGTTCCGGTAGACTGACGACCGCGTCTCACTCTGTGATCGCCGCCGCGTCTCAGTTAAAAGGACTTAGTGAAATCTAAGTTCCGGTAGACTGATGACCGCGTCTCACCCTGTGGGATTAATGCCGCGTCTCGCCAAGACCGCGTCTCATTAAAAGAACTTAGTCCTACCTAAGTTCAGTAATCACGACTAGTGATCAAGAGTTGGACTCATCCACAACAGGACAAAGAAATTGGGACAAAAGCTCTAAAGAAAACTTCTATTATATCAAGAAATGATAGAAGTGGATACAAACACTCTTAATAAATAGAGTGTCCCTTTTCTTTACAAAAAAAAAAGAAGAAGAAAAGAAGGCTAAATGTCCTGGTTCGCCAAGGAACGGATTTGTTCCCTAAGGCGGTGAATCTCATGCTGGCGCGTCCTCTCAGCCTCCATGATAGCCCGGTCCCGCAGCTCCGCCTCAGATAAGAAACTTCTGGCAGCCAGCTGCATCCGCAGAGATTCCACCCTGGAAGATTGTAGGGATAGACTCTCTTCAGCACGCGCCGTAGCAGCCCGTTGCTCCTCAAGCTCCTTTTTGAGGGAAACAAGTTTCTCCTCATTTAGCGCAAGAACAGCTTCCGCCTTGGCGATAATGTCCCGAGTTCTGAGGATGACTTGCTCCGTGCTCTGCACACTGAGCTCAGATTCCCTCGAATCTCCGGCTAATTTTGAAATTCAGCCTTGGAATATTCAAAGTCACGGACCTCGGCAGTGATCTGCGCCTCCGCCTCCTGTCGCTCCCGTTCCTGAGCAGCTAGGAGCCTAGTCAGGATGGCCTGGGCCTCACCGGAAGAACCAGCATCTTCCAAAGATTCCAGCTCCCGCAGGTTATCTCCAAGTTGCTCTACCACCTGCAGGCATGCCCTGGCAAGTGAAGGGCCTCCCGCCAATTCGACGCTCACGGCCATATTTTCAAGAAGCCTCTGGGCGAACTGGAAGGTGCTGTGTCCATGGAAGATGAGATCAATACATGATCCCATCGAGGTGAAGAATTGTTGCACCATCTGACGTGCCAGCTCCCCCATGTCTTCACCACCTAAGAAGCTTCCCGACCCTTTTTCTGTCACGGGATAAGGGATATAGGCGGGTCTTCTCGCACAAGAGCCGTGCCGGCCGTCGATGTGGCAAGAGCAAGACTACCCACTGGCGCTTCCTGGAGCGCTGCCTCTGCAGGAGCTTCCACGACCAATGAAGGAGTTGTAAGCACAACCTCTTCAGAAACTTCCACGAGGAATTGAGCTGTGTGGCCTCCTGGAAGGGTGCCGACGTCGGACTCCCCACCTGAGCCCCCTCAGTCAGAGCTGCCTTACTAGGTTCGAGGTCCAGAGGCGTCGAGTCCTGTAGAAGGGGAGTCTCCTCAGCTTCAGCAGTAGTCTTCTCCACCGGCGGAGTGAGAGCCTCCTCAGCCTCAATGGTTGTTTCCCTCCTGGCAAAGGGGAAGGCTCCCCAACTTCAACAGCTACCCCCTCCGAGGTTATCTCAGCGGCCGAAGCCTCAATCCCCTTGGGCTGGGTCAACTCTGTTCCATCGCCTCGACATGCGAGGAAGTTATACCTTCAGCAGGGATTATCGCCAGCGGTAACGCAGTCGATGATTCACCCCGTATATTTTCTCCTCCGAGATGTAGAAGAATTTACTCGGATCAGGAAGAGCGGGTTCATGGCCGTAGTCGACTTTATCTTCAAAGTCGCTTTCCGTATCAGACGCGGAAGACGACAGTTCAACGCAAAGGTCCTCGGTGACCGGGGCCTTGCCACCAATCACCCCAGTGGTAGGACTAGGGTCGATTATCCGAGCGCTGGAAATGAAGACACTAGGAGGCCCTGACCGCTGTGCCTTGTCTCTCCCTTCACGAGCAGAAGAAGGCTCGGACCGAGCTGAGAACCCTGGAATTTGGACATTCCCTCCCACGAGCTGTTCTTCCTCGTCAGCTATAGTGGGTTTGTCAACCAATTCCCCCTCTCCCGCAATCTTACAGGTCCCTCTGTGCGACCTAGGAGCACGGATTAAACCGGGGAGATTTTTATCCTCTGGCGGTTCCTCAACCATGATAAAGAGGTCTTCAGGACAGTCCTCAACTCCAGCAGAAATGCCTTCTGAGGGAGAGACTTCTGTTGCTAAATCCCTCCGAGCCCTCTTCGAAACAGGACCAGCAGTTGAGGTGGGACCCCGACGACGCTTACTCACCAATTCTTGAGCCTTGGCGGTAGAAGGCCCCTCCTGTGGCCCTAGCTTGGTTCTACTCCGGGTACTCGGAGCTCCTCTCTTGAGCCTCCCTCAGCTTCTCTCTGAGATGCTCTCTCCAGCTCTTTCTGGACCTTTAAATACTGGGTGATCATGTGCGAGCATTTGCCAGACTCCGACTGTGTTTGAGATAGGCATTAATGCCCTCAATACCCGTATACCCGGGGGCAAAATCCGGTGACTAGTTTACCCGAGAATACCAGGTGCAGAAAGTGAAGCTGGTAAGGTTCTTCGGCTCCTCGACGGGCAAACGGAAAGTTGCCTCTGTCCCCCCAGCCACGCTATAATACCAGGCTCGAGCACCTTCGCACAAATTCCCATTGAAGGCAAGTTGTGTATTCGGATTGCCGACATAAAGCTGAGCATAGCCAAACTGTCGGGCAAAACGACTTGGCATATACGGTTCGATAGTACAGGAAGTCCCTTGGCGAAACAGCACATATCCTGGTCGTATATTGATCAACCACCGGAAGACTCCCGCAGACAGTTGGGTGAGGTCATCCCGACCTATAGAATCAGTGAATTGCTCACCAAAGGATGCACCAGGAATTCCAGGGAAGCAGCGGTTGAGCTGGTAATTGGCGGCATTTGAGAGACGTCTCCGAATATAATATATATAGGTGTCACTCCAATCCGAGTCTTCCAGCCGCCTCACAAAAGGGACAGGACTCGTACTCCCACGCGCCGTTGTCATCAGAGAAGGGCAATGCATCACGTACCAGGCCATGAGATACGTGTAAGGCAACTCCATTCGGGGGTTGGGGCGCCTTGCCGTCGGGTTTCCCTCTGAATCAACATACGGCTTGCCTTGAGAGTCGACAGTCCTTGGAGCCTCGCATAGTCTCTTGGCTAGCGCCCGCAACCCGCTCTGAATGCCAGCCGCCACGGCCGGAAGAAGGGCTATAGGACGGCCATGGGCCAGGAGCACTGCTGGGTACACCACGTCGGCAATAATGACTTCATGTGGCCGTGTAGGTACCACGCAACGCTTCAACCACAGCATCAAGAAGCCCGCCAACAGCGCTCGACTAGAGATAGAAGCCCGGGCCCGATGATGATAGCTTTCGAAAAGCGTATCAGGTTCGAAGCCGTCCTCGTTCGACCCAGTGGTGTAAAAGCCCTCAGAAGCTTGTGCGACCATGTCGTCAACTCCCTGTTCAGAGAGGGGAGCCAGTCGAGTTATCGAATGATCCTTCTTGCTGACATTGCTGAATAAGTAATTGGCCCAGGATAGATGCCTAACTCCATGCGTCCTCCAACCGGTTACCTGACCACAAATATGGAAGTGGCACATCACTTCCCAATAGGTCTCGTACACCTCAGGGGAATCCTTCTTTATAAGGTCAAGCTCCCTAGCAGTCGGGACATATTCTTCATAAGGGAACTCCCCCATCACCAGCCCCGAGACCTCATGCAACTCATGCAGTGCAAGGCCCATTTCTCCAACCGGGGTAAAGAATGTCCCCGTCTGAGGGTTGTAGCGCTCCAAGATCCCGAAGAAGTTGTGAGAGCTCATTGGGATGCCCCATTGTACGGCCCTGACTGCTGAGTATAATCCCACGTGCTCAAGCAGATCTCCAAGATCGGAGAGGGCGAAACCCACCATCCTGCCCCACCAAGAATTCTCCGTGGAGTGGACCCATCCTGGCAAATGGAACTTGGCCGGATAATCACCCTCTGCTTCTATGAACGAGTTGAGGAAGGTGGTGGCAAGCTGCGGGATCTCTCCGACTGGAAGCTCAGACTTGCGTGACCCGGGAAACAAGCCGAGGACCGCCCGGTCATGGCAATCATGACGGTATACGTTCTGGGATTTGAAATTCCCAAGGGTAATCTCAGAGATATCCCGGGACACGTCCCACTTCATCTTCCGAAGGACGGACAGATGTTGGAGATAAGACAACGGGAGCATCCTCTCCATGGCTGGAAGGAAGTATCTCCTCTCCCCTATCTGACGGAGCCACCTATAATTCCCGTCATACATTGGGTTGCCACCGTCGCTGACATGATCTCCAAAGAAGAAGCAGGCTTCTCCAGCTTGATGTGGGTATCCGTTGCGAAGACTGCATCGGTCATGAGCACCGAGAAGTCCTCTCACTAACATGGGCAATCATTTCCCTGTGAACTGGCGACCTGTCAGCAGTCACAGGTATGGTCCTTCGCAGTGCAAAAGTCAGACGGTGGTCGGCACCACCCACGCGGCAAAATGGTGCATCTTGGCGAGTGAACCTGAAACATGCGGCACTGCAAAAGAAAAAGACACTTGGTCAGATACTTTGCCAAAAATAAGGGAAGACGCTAAGTGTTCATAATTCAAAACGCAGCCGAGACATTGGACGCAGGAGTTATCATCCGCGTCCAGACCTGCGAACTTGCACCAAAACGCAGAAGAGATACTGGACGCAGGAATTTTTCGAATCCGCGTCCAGACCTGCAAAACTGCGTTCTGCAAACCAAGACTTATGAAAATTCTAAGTACTTGGACTCAAACGCCAGATTCTACAAAATCGGCGGTTGAAGACACAGAACGCAAGGATCAAATCCGCGTTCTGCAAAACAAGACTTGTGAAATTTCAAAGTGCTTGGACTCGGACGCCAGCGCCTGATGGCACAAAACGCGGCACAGAACGCATGGATCAAATCCGCGTTCTGCAAATCGCGTCCAGAGACCTTCACAATTAGAAATATTCTAAGTGAAGGACCCAGAGTGCAGAGTTCACCAGCGTCGGATCATCAGGCCCGCGCCCGGTTATCATCTCAAGGACAGCGTCCGAGAATCAAACACGATCTTGTGTTAAAGGTCCTTAGGGTTCTATGAACATGTTTTAATGGCGGAACCCACACCGAAGGTGCATTTTTACCTCGGAAAACACCCTCCTGCGCAGAGGAAGCATCTCTCTCAGCCTCGGCGACGGTCGCCCTTGAGGTCGATGCAGTCGGTTTTGTCTTGGGAGCCATTGAAGATCAAGAAATCCGAGCTAGGAGATGAATAGTTGAACAGAGAAGGAAGTTCTTTTTCTCAGAGAATGCGTTCGTTCGGAGAAGAAGATACATCTCTCTAACTGTTGCCTTTTATAGGCACAGAGATTCGCGAAGATACGCAGCGTTTGGCCCAATAAACGCTGCAGCGAATCGCTGCCTGACGCGTGGAGCCAAATCATTGTTTGAACAGGGAAGATCATGCATCGCGACCCCGCCACAAGTCAGAAGTTGACACGTGGAGCAGTTCATTTAATGAACCGGGGGATCCGCGCGCCAAAAGGCGAAATCTCGCCGTTTCCCCAGGCCAGCTGGCGGCGTAATCATGACATGGCACAGGCGCGCGCCCCAAAGTACGCGGCTCTTCGGTGGACATGCCCCGTCAGCATCATCATAAATGCACCCAGAAAATCGCGTCTGCATTTCAAGAGATGCGTCTCTCCAAAGTCCGCGTCCCCTCAAACAGGCCAAACATCGCGTCTCGCTAAGAAGTCGCATCTTTAAAGCAGTCTCTGCTTTTTCAAAAGGGAACCTGCGTCCAGTCTCCTGCTTCTACAAGTCAGTTCAACAGTACACTGACGCAAACAGACAACCAACCACTCCCGGCCAAAAGCGCACCCGTGACAGACTAAAAGCAATCGGGGAGGTCTAGACTGTGTATCTAGACACTCAACACGATTAACTCTGACGGCTTCAAAGAGTTCAACAGTACACTCACGAAGACCAATTCCAGATAAGATCAAACCCCGAAGCATCAACAGTCCAGTCATAAACGCGAACACGGCTAAGATCCAAGTATTCCGAAATCCGTCCCATTCAACTGCGGAATATCAGAAACTTTGGAGGGGGTTCTGTAGGCTGTCTAAAATGACTAACAGACCAGCCATTAAGGAAGCAGAGTCTCAAGCTCTAGACGCGAGGAATCGATGCTCGCGTCTCAGCATTAAGACGCGTTGGCTCTACACCCGCGTCTCAACGTTCAGACGCGTCGGCCCGAAGCCCGCGTCTCAGCATCAAGACGCGTCGGCCCGAAGCCCGCGTCTCAGCATCAAGGCGCGTCGGCCCGACGCCCGCGCCTCAGCATCCAGACGTGAAGGCCCGAAGCCCGCGTCTCAAACTTCAAGGCGCGTTTGGCTCGACGCCCGCGTCTCAAACTTCAAGGCGCGTTTGGCCCAACGCCCGCGTCTTAGTTGCAACTGCCCTGATTGCGGGGCCAGTCACCGCGCATGTAGCGGGTAGTGGCCCCTCATTCGGGAGCGTTTTCAGGAGGCACCTTCACCCCCTGAGACCCCTATAAATAGCCTTGTTTGCTATGAAGAGGGGATCGGAGTTTTGATAAGGGAGAGAGCTTTGAGATAAGATCGAAGCTTTGGAAAGGTCGAGAATTAAGAAGGTCAAGGCATCATCAAAATCGATCGAATCCAGGCAAGAGGATCATCAAGAGGGAAGCACGACTTCAACAACAGACAGAGGGAGGAGACTCTTCAGCGAGCTTACTGAGTACTAGCCGCTCTTCGCCTACCTCCTCTTTGAGAGTTTTGGTAGACGGAGCTGAGTTACTCTTTCTACCGACCGAAGAGAAGACCCCCGACGGTCCAGGACGGTCATCTGGTCAACGGAGAACAAGATTCACTCTCCATCGCCACACGAAGAACCCAGCTTTAAACAAAGGAAGATTCAGACATCCTCCCTCCCTTGTAACTGGAAAAGAGGGAAGAGTAGTTCTTTTGGTTGTAATCGTTTCGCTTGAATCAAGGAAATCTTTACAGCTAAAACCACTTTCTCCGACCACCAAATTTCCTGGCCCCTACAATCATGACAGACACTTATTATTACTCGTCTGACCATATATCTGGGTATGTGTCCGGGTGTACACCCCAACACACATACATCCATATATAAGTAAGGCGAGGGTTGTTAACGGAAGCAGATGGAGAACTGATAACACTTCTTATAGTAGTTCCCATACACCTGGGACCAGTTTGGAGGGCCAAAGTCCCCCTAACACGCATCTTCTGTGGGCCCAAAGTCCCACTAACACGAATCGTCAGTATTTTATTCCATTACTATAAGTAAGGTATCATTCTGGCATCCATTACTTCCTCCCATTCCCAGTGCAAGTTGTAGCTTATCAATATTATCAAATTACGGGAATAACAGGTCATAACAGGAATGGCCCTACAGATTCAAGAGGTGGCCCCCACAGATTCAAGAGGTGGCCCCCACCGAGTATGGTGTGGCACTTTGTTCTGAGGGGATGGATTATAGAGGTGGCCCCCACAGATTCAAGAGGTGGCCCCCACCGAGTAGTGTGGCACTTTGCTCTGTGTGGCACTTAGTTCCATACACAATAACAAGGCAAGATTCCCGTAAACATGATAATCACAAGTCAAGTAGATCATGCTGGGTGTTGAGTGATAGCATGACAGGATGGTGATATTAGGCAGGTGACAAGTCATGAAAATATCATAACAAATAATACAAGTCCCGAGGATAAAGTCCATATTCAAGGAAGTGATCAATCACAGCAGTTAGCTAAAGATAGTCGACTAGGGATTCATGGGTAGTCGACTAAGAAAGGAGTTAGTCGACTATAACAAAGAGACAAGTCGACTAGCTAGGCTGCGTTTGGGAAAGCTGCGTTTCAGAGAAACGGCGCGTCTCTTAGAAAGTGGCGCGTCTCAGGGAAGTGGCGTTCCACAAGCCCGCGTCTTGCCACAAGTCCGCGTCTCATGAATCCGCGTTTCACAAGCCCGCGTCTCACAAGAAAGAGTTGGCCAATAAGGGATGAAAGAGTAGGCCGCGTTTCATGGAAAGGGTGCGTCTCTCAAGGTCGCGTCTCACATGGTCGCGTTTCCAAGAGCCGCGTTTCCCAGAGCTGCGTTTCCAAGAATCGCGTCTCAGAAAGGTTAGTCGACTAGGGATAATAATTAGTCGACTAATAGGGTGCGTTTCAGAATAACAAGGCTGCGTTTCAAGGGTTTAGTCGACTTATGATATTGGGCAAGTCGACTAATACTGGGAAACAGTGAGCAGTAACAGCTTTTAAGAGTTATAGTTTGTTGATAAAAATACAAGTTCTTGGCGAGGAAAAGCACTCGTCGAAATAGGAAAATCAAGCGAGAACACTCGCATAGTCAATAAAATACGAAGGCAAGCGGATAGCGAGATTACTCGCCTAACAAGATCTTTGCTGCGTTCAACGAAGGGAAGCTCGGTCCCAATCCAAAAGGAGGGCACCGACCCTAAGTTTTGCCGCCGGAGAAGAAACACGGCCCCAATCCAAAAGGAGTGGCCGGTTCCAAGTTTGTCAACGGAGAAGAACGCGGCCAAAATCCCAAGGAGTGGCCGGTCTCACAAAGTGATGGAAAGAGGTTGAAGGTGGTGTACTTGGTGGTGGTTAAAGTGGTGTATATGGAGGTGGAGATGGTGGACAAAGGAAGCAAGAGGAGGAGCTCTCTCTTGGTGGCTCCTCTGTTGGCTGCATGAAGCAAGGAAGATGAAGGAGAAGTAAAAAATGAAGGGAGAGAGAAGGAGAGGAGGTATTTATAGGATTTGGGTTTGTGAAGTGATGCAATTAAATAAAGGTAAGGGGGTTTTTGTAAAATGGGGAGATTTGACATTTCTCTTGCCACATGGCCGGTTGTAGTGATGAAGAGAAAGGAGTGGGTGTCTTGGAAATGATAATATGGAAGAGAGCATTAAATGAAGAGAGAGAAAAGAGGATGAAATAATGTTGCATATCATATAAGACAAAAACAACAAAAAGGGATTCTTGCGTTTCCCCCACATGAAACGCAGCCCTCTCTCTCTCTCTCTTGACCAGCAATGATGATGAGAGGGGGTGGGGTGTCTTGGAAATGATGTTTTGGAAGGGAAGAATTAAATGAAGAGAGAGAAAAAGGGTAAGGTGATGTTACACCCATATAAGACAAAAAGGAAACAAGGGAGAAGATTTCTTGCGTTTCCCACATGAAACGCAGCACACTTGCGTTTAGGAAAAAATGGGCTAAACGCAGGGATTAAGGCTGCGTTTAGGGAAAGCCAAAAGCTGCGTTTTTAACAGAGGAGAGAGAAAGTCATGATAATTGATGGGATTTGATCTGAAGTGCATTAAATGCGAAAAGGGGAGGATCTTCACAATAAATGCGGAATCCTAGGTTGGTGAGATCTGCGTTTAAGGAAGGAGAGAGAAAATGGGAAAAGACAAAGTGGAATATATGGGACCATCTCCTCGGTATCTGGGAAAACACGGAAAAGCCCAAAAATGAAGTAACTTGGAAAGTTTCCCAAAAATTCTCAAAAATCATAATTATTATAAAATGATTTTTAGTGAAATCAGTTTTCAGAAATTCAATCTCCTTTTCAAGATAAAAATCATAAGGTCGACCGTCAATCTCGGTATACGCCGGATTGGCCGGGTTTTCAATAAATTCAGGAAAATCCCAGAAAATGTATTCAGATAGAAAATATGTTTTGAGAAATAATGTCTAAAGGCACATTTAGAAATTCCAAACCGTTTATAAATTAAAAATTCGGGAGTCGGTCAACGATACTGGCCGATACCGGTTTTGAAGATTTTCAACTTAATTCTGAAAAATTCCAGAAAATCATAGAAAATCTAGAATATTGGAAAATGATGTTTAAAACTGAAATCGGTCAAATCGGTATACCAGAATGTCCAAACGAGCAATACTCTGGGATCGGGCCTTCGGTTCAAACTAAGGTTGACTCCGAATCCACGAATCCAAATCCAAGACAAAACAATCATATAAGGAATTCATAATACGGAATAAATACAAGAAGCAAATCGAAAAATACGATCGAGAAATCTGAATACGCAACTAAGTACGTATTCCAGGAACGGGGTGTTACATCGACTAGGGTTGTAAGGGTAGTCGACTAACAGGGAACTACTAGTCGACTAACTGATACTTAAGTCGACTAAGTCTGTGATACAGAGAGTTGATATTTTATTTCAGGAAAACAGGAGTCGACTAGGGAGGAATGGGTAGTCGACTAGGGGTCCTAAGTCGACTAATATTTTGGATGAGTCGACTGGAACCGAGAGTTGGGTTTTCTGGTTCAGGAAAGATTAGTCGACTATTAATAAGGATAAGTCGACTAGAACTGTATTTCCAGAGGAGTTATGTTTCAGAACAGGTGGGTTAGTCGACTAATTCCTAGGTTAAGTCGACTAATCGTGGGAAAAACTGGGTACGAATTAGGGTTTTGGTTGTTGTGTTTGATGGTCTAAAAATACGATTCTTATGGCACAAGTGTACATGAATTGACAACACAAGTATATAAAGAAGTTGTCTAGTCTTGGTGAGTAAAAATACTCACAAGGATTGGTTATGTGAAGCTTGATCCAAGGTGATAAATCCGACGAAGAGAGAGATGATCCCCAATCCAAAAGAAGTAGCTTGATTGAGGTTGAAGATGAAGATCTTGTTGATGCTTGAGATGGAGATGAAGAAGACCTAGGTGCTTTTGGAGTTAGGGTTTGAGTTTGAGATGGAGAAGGAAGAGGTGAGGGCTACTTCTTTGGTGGAATGAAGAAGAAAAAAAAAGAAATGTAAGGGATATGTTTATATAGGATTTTGATTTTGTAAAGGAGGTGTAAATAAGGTAATTGAGAGGGGGTTTTGTGTAAATAGGGGAGGGGATGAGTGTCCCTCTTCTTGGCCACTTGGCCGGCCATGGAGAGAGAGAGAGAGAGATGCATTAAATGAGGAAGTAGGTGGGAGTTGGTGGAATTTTGGAGAAAGTGGAATTATTGAAAAATGGAAAATGGAAAAGCTTGTGGTTGTGGAGGAAGGAAGGAAATTAAGAAAAAGGAAAAAGGAAAAGAAATTATAAATGAAAATATTTTCTCTTGGATTTAAAATTTAAAAATGTTGAAAAGACAATTTTCCAGTTTAAGTCGAAGATGCGGGAAACATTTCGGAAAATACCGAAATCGCCCGAAATTCAAGTATCTGGGAACGACTCGTAAATTTTACTAAAAATCAAGAATATTATTTTAAGACTCATGGTGAAATTCGTTTGGAGAAATAATTTATAGTTTTAAAACTAAAAATCCCGGAATCAGTTATCTACCGACTCCTTTGGAATTTTCATAAATTCATAAAATTCTCAGAAAAGGTATTTAGATAGAAAATATGATTCTAAGAAATAAAGTCTAAAGGACCTTCCAGAAATTCCTAACTCTTTGTGAATTAAAAATCTGAGAATCGATCAGCGGCACTGGTCGACACCGGTTTTGAAAATATTTAATTAAATTCAGGAAAATTTCAGAAAATCATAGAAAATATATAATATTGGAAAGTGATTTTTAAAACTGAAATCGGTCAAATACAGGAAGTAAATCAAAAAATACGATCGAAAAACTGAATACGCAACTAAGTACGTATTCCGGGAACGGGGTATTACAGTGATGGTGCCTTGAGGTCGATGCGTTCCGAGCTTAATGATGACTATTTTGGATGCATCACTTTCAAGGGGAGTTTGGTGGGAGGACCACCTTGGTTTGGAGCCTAGAGATTTGCCCTATTGATTTTTGGTAACGATCTCTAAACTCTCACTTTAGTTTACATGCTTTTCATGTCATTGATTTTTAGCATGTTTTGATGTTTCTTGATTATTATGTTAAATGCCATGATAATTAGATTAGTGATATACATGATTAGTATTTGAGATACACTCATGTTTATATGGATCTATATTTTTTTTTGTGTTCTCAGTTTAGTTTATCTATTGTGTATATCATGAATATAAGACATGTGCATTTACTTAATGATCATCTTGATTTATGTTTTATTTATGCTTCAATGTTTTGATTACATGTTTAGATGTAATTTTTCATTAAAACTTGTGCATATGTTTATACAACTAATGAGCCACAATTGATTATTATATGTTTGTGCTTAATTGCTCATTTGTACCCATTAGATGTACTAGTATAGCTTAGTTTTGATGATTCATGCATTTTGACTTGTATTCCCTATTTTTGGACATGTATTTCAGATGATATAGTTTAACTTCATGTATATGTTAATTTTGTCAAAACTGTTGAATATACATGTATAACTTTGAGTCATTTGCATTTCATGCAAAATCTCTTTACAGACTTAATTATGTTTGGATATGTATATATACCTTTAGTTTTGACAAATCATACATATACCTTGAAGGATTCTTAGTTTTGATGATTTTCATGTTTTTGATAAGGAATTTCATATTTGATCTAATTGCCTATTCCATGACTATGTCTTTTACACAAAACTTGTTCACTCATATTACTTGATGTTTTCTCATGATTTTGTTTTT
This sequence comes from Agave tequilana, assembly GCA_038442645.1. Classification (NCBI taxonomy): domain Eukaryota; kingdom Viridiplantae; phylum Streptophyta; class Magnoliopsida; order Asparagales; family Asparagaceae; genus Agave; species Agave tequilana. Next base: position 60,076 of record JAVJIF010031577.1, on the reverse strand, counting down.
ATGAGTATTATATGTGCTATATAAACTTTGAGTGTCATTGTTGAGTGATTTTCATGTTTCATGGATATCTTCTTGTTTTATTCCTTATTTGAAGGATAGTTGTAACGCCCCGATCCTGGCGGATACGGAGACATTACTGCAACGTATATACGCAAGTCAGAAGTACCTTCACGTATATACGCTAAGCATCAGTACAGGCGAGAATCAGAGTACGAAAGCAGTGGTGCATGATACATTCCAACACATGAGTACAATTACAGAGTTATCACCAGAGGTGATCCGATATTACAATAATATTACATCACCTGATAGGCGCAAATGCGAGAATACAAGGAGCATACAGGAGTAAACAATGAAAGGCACTCACGAGTTCACTATAAGGAAACTCGAGAGGCACACAGGGGCCTGGAAGGACGTGGCTCTGGACGGTAGGCTGGAGATCCACGCTACCGCTGCGCCACTCTGATCAGCAACAGGAAGGATCCACACGCTCCAAGCTCCAAAACCTGGACATGAGAATCCAGGGGAGTCAGATGAAACTCCCCAGGCGAGTGTAATGCAAAAGCCAGGTGGCGAGCCAGGATGAGCACAAGTGTGAATACAACAATGGATATCAAGTACAAAAGATATCAAGTTCAGAAAACAGGGGTTAGGACACAAATATAGCAGGCATGAACAAGTATATCATAATCATCATAAAACAGGAAATCCGATTACGAGCAAAACCGATTGCACAAGCTTAGGTCACGCTTCCATGAGACTAGTACGTCGAAGGAATAATCCAAACAAGGAAACCCTCATTTATATACCTTTATCTCATATCATCGTAATCCAAGCACATACAATCACAAGTCACAAAGTGGTCATAACAGAAGTACATAACAGGCATGACAGGAGTACATAACGGGAGTCATAACAAGAATCATAACAGGCATCATAACAGGAGTCCAATACAGGTGTCATAACGGGAATCATAACAAGAGTCATATCAGGAATCATAACAGGCATAACAGGGATCATAACAAGAATCATGACAGGCACTTATTATTACTCGTCTGACCATATATCTGGGTATGTGTCCGGGTGTACACCCCAACACACATACATCCATATATAAGTAAGGCGAGGGTTGTTAACGGAAGCAGATGGAGAACTGATAACACTTCTTATAGTAGTTCCCATACACCTGGGACCAGTTTGGAGGCCCAAAGTCCCCCTAACATGCATCTTCTGTAACACCCCGTTCCTGAAATACGTACTTAGTTGCGTATTCAGATTTCTCGATCGTATTTTTTGATTTGCTTCTTATATTTATTCCGTATTATGAATTCCTTATATGATTGTTTTGTCTTGGATTTGGATTCGTGGATTCGGAGTCAACCTTAGTTTGAACCGAAGGCCCGATCCCAGAGTATTGCTCGGTTTGGACATTCTGGTATACCGATTTGACCGATTTCAGTTTTAAACATCATTTTCCAATATTCTAGATTTTCTATGATTTTCTGGAATTTTCCAGAATTAAGTTGAAAATCTTCAAAACCGGTATCGGCCAGTATCGTTGACCGACTCCCGGATTTTTAATTTACAAACGGTTTGGAATTTCTAAATGTGCCTATAGACATTATTTCTCAAAAACATATTTTCTATCTGAATACATTTTCTGGGGTTTTCCTGAATTTATTGAAAACCCGGCCAATCCGGCGTATACCGAGATTGACGGTCGACCTTATGATTTTTATCTTGAAAAGGAGATTGAATTTCTGAAAACCGATTTCACTAAAAATCATTTTATAATAATTATGATTTTTGAGAATTTTTGGAAAGCTTTCCAAGTTACTTCATTTTTGGGCTTTTCCGGTGTTTTCCCAGATACCGAGGAGATGGTCCCATATATTCCACTTTGTCTTTTCCTATTTTCTCTCTCCTTCCTTAAACGCGGATCTCACCAACCTAGGATTCCGCATTTATTATGAAGATCCTCCCCTTTTCGCATTTAATGCACTTCAGATCAAATCCCATCAATTATCATGACTTTCTCTCTCCTCTGTTAAAAACGCAGCTTTTGGCTTTCCCTAAACGCAGCCTTAATCCATGCGTTTAGCCCATTTTTTTCTAAACGCAAGTGTGCTGCGTTTCATGTGGGAAACGCAAGAAATCTTCTCCCTTGTTTCCTTTTTGTCTTATATGGGTGTAACATCACCTTACCCTTTTCTCTCTCTTCATTTAATTCTTCCCTTCCAAAACATCATTTCCAAGACACCCCACCCCTCTCATCATCATTGCTGGTCAAGAGAGAGAGAGAGAGGGCTGCGTTTCATGTGGGGAAACGCAAGAATCCCTTTTTGTTGTTTTTGTCTTATATGATATGCAACATTATTTCATCCTCTTTTCTCTCTCTTCATTTAATGCTCTCTTCCATATTGTCATTTCCAAGACACCCACTCCTTTCTCTTCATCACTACAACCGGCCATGTGGCAAGAGAAATGTCAAATCTCCCCATTTTACAAAAACCCCCTTACCTTTATTTAATTGCATCACTTCACAAACCCAAATCCTATAAATACCTCCTCTCCTTCTCTCTCCCTTCATTTTTTACTTCTCCTTCATCTTCCTTGCTTCATGCAGCCAACAGAGGAGCCACCAAGAGAGAGCTCCTCCTCTTGCTTCCTTTGTCCACCATCTCCACCTCCATATACACCACTTTAACCACCACCAAGTACACCACCTTCAACCTCTTTCCATCACTTTGTGAGACCGGCCACTCCTTGGGATTTTGGCCGCGTTCTTCTCCGTTGACAAACTTGGAACCAGCCACTCCTTTTGGATTGGGGCCGTGTTTCTTCTCCGACGGCAAAACTTAGGGTCGGTGCCCTCCTTTTGGATTGGGACCGAGCTTCCCTTCGTTGAACGCAGCAAAGATCTTGTTAGGCGAGTAATCTCGCTATCCGCTTGCCTTCGTATTTTATTGACTATGCGAGTGTTCTCGCTTGATTTTCCTATTTCGACGAGTGCTTTTCCTCGCCAAGAACTTGTATTTTTATCAACAAACTATAACTCTTAAAAGCTGTTACTGCTCACTGTTTCCCAGTATTAGTCGACTTGCCCAATATCATAAGTCGACTAAACCCTTGAAACGCAGCCTTGTTATTCTGAAACGCACCCTATTAGTCGACTAATTATTATCCCTAGTCGACTAACCTTTCTGAGACGCGATTCTTGGAAACGCAGCTCTGGGAAACGCGGCTCTTGGAAACGCGACCATGTGAGACGCGACCTTGAGAGACGCACCCTTTCCATGAAACGCGGCCTACTCTTTCATCCCTTATTGGCCAACTCTTTCTTGTGAGACGCGGGCTTGTGAAACGCGGATTCATGAGACGCGGACTTGTGGCAAGACGCGGGCTTGTGGAACGCCACTTCCCTGAGACGCGCCACTTTCTAAGAGACGCGCCGTTTCTCTGAAACGCAGCTTTCCAAACGCAGCCTAGCTAGTCGACTTGTCTCTTTGTTATAGTCGACTAACTCCTTGCTTAGTCGACTACCCATGAATCCCTAGTCGACTATCTTTAGCTAACTGCTGTGATTGATCACTTCCTTGAATATGGACTTTATCCTCGGGACTTGTATTATTTGTTATGATATTTTCATGACTTGTCACCTGCCTAATATCACCATCCTGTCATGCTATCACTCAACACCCAGCATGATCTACTTGACTTGTGATTATCATGTTTACGGGAATCTTGCCTTGTTATTGTGTATGGAACTAAGTGCCACACAGAGCAAAGTGCCACACTACTCGGTGGGGGCCACCTCTTGAATCTGTGGGGGCCACCTCTAGAATCCATCCCCTCAGAACAAAGTGCCACATGGAACAAAGTGCCACACCATACTCGGTGGGGGCCACCTCTTGAATCTGTGGGGGCCACCTCTTGAATCTGTAGGGCCATTCCTGTTATGACCTGTTATTCCCATAATTTGATAATATTGATAAGCTACAACTTGCACTGGGAATGGGAGGAAGTAATGGATGCCGGAATGATACCTTACTTATAGTAATGGAATAAAATACTGACGATTCGTGTTAGTGGGACTTTGGGCCCACAGAAGATGCGTGTTAGGGGGACTTTGGGCCTCCAAACTGGTCCCAGGTGTATGGGAACTACTATAAGAAGTGTTATCAGTTCTCCATCTGCTTCCGTTAACAACCCTCGCCTTACTTATATATGGATGTATGTGTGTTGGGGTGTACACCCGGACACATACCCAGATATATGGTCAGACGAGTAATAATAAGTGCCTGTCATGATTCTTGTTATGATCCCTGTTATGCCTGTTATGATTCCTGATATGACTCTTGTTATGATTCCCGTTATGACACCTGTATTGGACTCCTGTTATGATGCCTGTTATGATTCTTGTTATGACTCCCGTTATGTACTCCTGTCATGCCTGTTATGTACTTCTGTTATGACCACTTTGTGACTTGTGATTGTATGTGCTTGGATTACGATGATATGAGATAAAGGTATATAAATGAGGGTTTCCTTGTTTGGATTATTCCTTCGACGTACTAGTCTCATGGAAGCGTGACCTAAGCTTGTGCAATCGGTTTTGCTCGTAATCGGATTTCTGTTTTATGATGATTATGATATACTTGTTCATGCCTGCTATATTTGTGTCCTAACCCCTGTTTTCTGAACTTGATATCTTTTGTACTTGATATCCATTGTTGTATTCACACTTGTGCTCATCCTGGCTCGCCACCTGGCTTTTGCATTACACTCGCCTGGGGAGTTTCATCTGACTCCCCTGGATTCTCATGTCCAGGTTTTGGAGCTTGGAGCGTGTGGATCCTTCTTGTTGCTGATCAGAGTGGCGCAGCGGTAGCGTGGATCTCCAGCCTACCGTCCAGAGCCACGTCCTTCCAGGCCCCTGTGTGCCTCTCGAGTTTCCTTATAGTGAACTCGTGAGTGCCTTTCATTGTTTACTCCTGTATGCTCCTTGTATTCTCGCATTTGCGCCTATCAGGTGATGTAATATTATTGTAATATCGGATCACCTCTGGTGATAACTCTGTAATTGTACTCATGTGTTGGAATGTATCATGCACCACTGCTTTCGTACTCTGATTCTCGCCTGTACTGATGCTTAGCGTATATACGTGAAGGTACTTCTGACTTGCGTATATACGTTGCAGTAATGTCTCCGTATCCGCCAGGATCGGGGCGTTACAGGTTGGTATCAGAGCTTAGGCTCTTACTTCCTCAGTACGTCCAGATGGCAAATTAATGGTAAAGCAATTTGCAACTGGAATGCATGAGTCTTGGTTATACAATCCAACTACAAGTGCAGAGTTATCTTTCTCTTTCTTCTGATCCATTCCTTGTATCCTGAGCCCTTCAATCTTTTACCTTCCAGTTTCTTCTTGCTACCCATTCCAACCAACTCAGATATGGAAAGACGGAGTACACGTAATGGTGCTGGTACTTCTCAAGATGGACCCAACAGGGACAGTGATGGTATGATGAGGGTACTCCAAGGAATGATGCAGAGTCAACAGCAGCAGACGGAGCTTCTACGTCAGGGACTGATGGTTGCACCCCGAGGACAGAGGCCAGGCAGTGTGTCAGATTTCAGGAGATTACAGCCGGCCGTATTTTCAGGTACAGAGAAGCCTCTGGATGCAGAACAGTGGCTGATAGACACAACAGATCTTTTAAAGGCAGCCCGAGTCCCGGATGAAAACCAAGTGGAAGTAGCCAAGATACAACTGAGAGATGTGGCCAGAACCTGGTGGTTGGCAGAAGAAGCAACACTGGAGAAACCCATCACATGGGATCAATTCTCAAAGGGTTTCTATGAGAGATTCTTCCCGGCAACAGCTCAGAAGGAAATGGAAGAACAATTTATCCGCCTGCAGCAGCGCAATCGGTCAGTGGATGAGTATGCTGCCGAGTTCTTGAGGCTTAGCAGGTTTGCACCCTACATGGTGTCAGATGAAGAAAAGCGGGCTAGCCGATTTCAGCAAGGGCTAAAGATGGATGTCCAAATGTTCCTTATTCCTCAACAGCTGAAGACATACTCTCAGGTTCTCTCCATTGCCCGAGAAGTGGAACGAGGACTGGAGAAGAAGAATGAGAACCAGGTGCAAAACAAGACAGCGAAGAGACCTTTTCAGTTGACGAATGAGGAAGATGCAGCTAGGGCAACCCATGGTCCGATGATCAAGCGACCTTTCCAACCTCCTTTTCCTCAGATTATATGCAATTTCTGCCACAAGCCTGGACATTATAGGAGAGATTGTCGAATGGCCAATGGACTATGTTTGGCATGTGGGACAGGGAGACATGCAATAAGGGATTGCCCGTTCAGAAGGGTAGGGAATATGGCACCAGTTAGACCAGCACTTCCAGCCCCAGCACTTCCCGCTCCACCGCTAAGAAGGAACCCAGAACCCGTAGATCGAAGAGCCCCATTTCCACCCCAGCAGTATGATCACCCACAGAGAGGAGCGAGACCCAGAGCAGATTTTGGCAGAGGCCAAGTTCACAACATGGCAGCAGAGGTATCAGATGAAGCAGCAGCAGAGTATGAGGCTCAGTATCTGGAGCAGGAACCTTGAGGATGTCACCGTTTGCAGCAACCCCCTGACCTTTTGTATTTTGAGTTGGTAATCCTTCGTGAATATTCCTCCTTATCCTATTCTCATTGTCCATCCTGGTCCCTCCTGTGTTTATCTTACACCTGTTTTGGTTTTATGAAGCCTTATTTCCAGCCTTTGTCCTTCTTGTGTTCAATTTACCCCTTATCGAAATTGCGAGGACGCAATTTTTTGTAAGGTGGATGGATTGTAACACCCCGTTCCTGGAATACGTACTTAGTTGCGTATTCAGATTTCTCGATCGTATTTTTCGATTTGCTTCTTGTATTTATTCCGTATTATGAATTCCTTATATGATTGTTTTGTCTTGGATTTGGATTCGTGGATTCGGAGTCAACCTTAGTTTGAACCGAAGGCCCGATCCCAGAGTATTGCTCGGTTTGGACATTCTGGTATACCGATTTGACCGATTTCAGTTTTAAACATCATTTTCCAATATTCTAGATTTTCTATGATTTTCTGGAATTTTCCAGAATTAAGTTGAAAATCTTCAAAACCGGTATCGGCTAGTATCGTTGACCGACTCCCGGATTTTTAATTTACAAACGGTTTGGAATTTCTAAATGTGCCTTTAGACATTATTTCTCAAAAACATATTTTCTATCTGAATACATTTTCTGGGGTTTTCCTGAATTTATTGAAAACCCGGCCAATCCGGCGTATACCGAGATTGACGGTCGACCTTATGATTTTTATCTTGAAAAGGAGATTGAATTTCTGAAAACCGATTTCACCAAAATCATTTTATAATAATTATGATTTTTGAGAATTTTTGGGAAGCTTTCCAAGTTACTTCATTTTTGGGCTTTTCCGGTGTTTTCCCAGATAACGAGGAGATGGTCCCATATATTCCACTTTGTCTTTTCCCATTTTCTCTCTCCTTTCTTAAACGCGGATCTCACAAACTAGGATTCCGCATTTATTGTGAAGATCCTCCCCTTTTCGCATTTAATGCACTTCAGATCAAATCCCATCAATTATCATGACTTTCTCTCTCCTCTGTTAAAAACGCAGCTTTTGGCTTTCCCTAAACGCAGCCTTAATCCCTGCGTTTAGCCCATTTTTTCCTAAACGCAAGTGTGCTGCGTTTCATGTGGGAAACGCAAGAAATCTTCTCCCTGTTTCCTTTTTGTCTTATATGGGTGTAACATCACCTTACCCTTTTTCTCTCTCTTCATTTAATTCTTCCCTTCCAAAACATCATTTCCAAGACACCCCACCCCTCTCATCATCATTGCTGGTCAAGAGAGAGAGAGAGGGCTGCGTTTCATGTGGGGGAAACGCAAGAATCCCTTTTTGTTGTTTTTGTCTTATATGATATGCAACATTATTTCATCCTCTTTTCTCTCTCTTCATTTAATGCTCTCTTCCATATTGTCATTTCCAAGACACCCACTCCTTTCTCTTCATCACTACAACCGGCCATGTGGCAAGAGAAATGTCAAATCTCCCCATTTTACAAAAACCCCCTTACCTTTATTTAATTGCATCACTTCACAAACCCAAATCCTATAAATACCTCCTCTCCTTCTCTCTCCCTTCATTTTTTACTTCTCCTTCATCTTCCTTGCTTCATGCAGCCAACAGAGGAGCCACAAGAGAGAGCTCCTCCTCTTGCTTCCTTTGTCCACCATCTCCACCTCCATATACACCACTTTAACCACCACCAAGTACACCACCTTCAACCTCTTTCCATCACTTTGTGAGACCGGCCACTCCTTGGGATTTTGGCCGCGTTCTTCTCCGTTGACAAACTTGGAACCGGCCACTCCTTTTGGATTGGGGCCGTGTTTCTTCTCCGGCGGCAAAACTTAGGGTCGGTGCCCTCCTTTTGGATTGGGACCGAGCTTCCCTTCGTTGAACGCAGCAAAGATCTTGTTAGGCGAGTAATCTCGCTATCCGCTTGCCTTCGTATTTTATTGACTATGCGAGTGTTCTCGCTTGATTTTCCTATTTCGACGAGTGCTTTCCTCGCCAAGAACTTGTATTTTTATCAACAAACTATAACTCTTAAAAGCTGTTACTGCTCACTGTTTTCCAGTATTAGTCGACTTGCCCAATATCATAAGTCGACTAAACCCTTGAAACGCAGCCTTGTTATTCTGAAACGCACCCTATTAGTCGACTAATTATTATCCCTAGTCGACTAACCTTTCTGAGACGCGATTCTTGGAAACGCAGCTCTGGGAAACGCGGCTCTTGGAAACGCGACCATGTGAGACGCGACCTTGAGAGACGCACCCTTTCCATGAAACGCGGCCTACTCTTTCATCCCTTATTGGCCAACTCTTTCTTGTGAGACGCGGGCTTGTGAAACGCGGATTCATGAGACGCGGACTTGTGGCAAGACGCGGGCTTGTGGAACGCCACTTCCCTGAGACGCGCCACTTTCTAAGAGACGCGCCGTTTCTCTGAAACGCAGCTTTCCCAAACGCAGCCTAGCTAGTCGACTTGTCTCTTTGTTATAGTCGACTAACTCCTTGCTTAGTCGACTACCCATGAATCCCTAGTCGACTATCTTTAGCTAACTGCTGTGATTGATCACTTCCTTGAATATGGACTTTATCCTCGGGACTTGTATTATTTGTTATGATATTTTCATGACTTGTCACCTGCCTAATATCACCATCCTGTCATGCTATCACTCAACACCCAGCATGATCTACTTGACTTGTGATTATCATGTTTACGGGAATCTTGCCTTGTTATTGTGTATGGAACTAAGTGCCACACAGAGCAAAGTGCCACACTACTCGGTGGGGGCCACCTCTTGAATCTGTGGGGGCCACCTCTAGAATCCATCCCCTCAGAACAAAGTGCCACATGGAACAAAGTGCCACACCATACTCGGTGGGGGCCACCTCTTGAATCTGTGGGGGCCACCTCTTGAATCTGTAGGGCCATTCCTGTTATGACCTGTTATTCCCGTAATTTGATAATATTGATAAGCTACAACTTGCACTGGGAATGGGAGGAAGTAATGGATGCCGGAATGATACCTTACTTATAGTAATGGAATAAAATACTGACGATTCGTGTTAGTGGGATTTTGGGCCCACAGAAGATGCGTGTTAGGGGGACTTTGGGCCTCCAAACTGGTCCCAGGTGTATGGGAACTACTATAAGAAGTGTTATCAGTTCTCCATCTGCTTCCGTTAACAACCCTCGCCTTACTTATGTATGGATGTATGTGTGTTGGGGTGTACACTCGGACACATACCCAGATATATGGTCAGACGAGTAATAATAAGTGCCTGTCATGATTCTTGTTATGATCCCTGTTATGCCTGTTATGATTCCTGATATGACTCTTGTTATGATTCCCGTTATGACACCTGTATTGGACTCCTGTTATGATGCCTGTTATGATTCTTGTTATGACTCCCGTTATGTACTCCTGTCTTGCCTGTTATGTACTTCTGTTATGACCACTTTGTGACTTGTGATTGTATGTGCTTGGATTACGATGATATGAGATAAAGATATATAAATGAGGGTTTCCTTGTTTGGATTATTCCTTCGACGTACTAGTCTCATGGAAGCGTGACCTAAGCTTGTGCAATCGGTTTTGCTCGTAATCGGATTTCCTGTTTTATGATGATTATGATATACTTGTTCATGCCTGCTATATTTGTGCCCTAACCCCTGTTTTCTGAACTTGATATCTTTTATACTTGATATCCATTGTTGTATTCACACTTGTGCTCATCCTGGCTCGCCACCTAGCTTTTGCATTACACTCGCCTGGGGAGTTTCATCTGACTCCCCTGGATTCTCATGTCCAGGTTTTGGAGCTTGGAGCGTGTGGATCCTTCCTGTTGCTGATCAGAGTGGCGCAGCGGTAGCGTGGATCTCCAGCCTACCGTCCAGAGCCACGTCCTTCCAGGCCCCTGTGTGCCTCTCGAGTTTCCTTATAGTGAACTCGTGAGTGCCTTTCATTGTTTACTCCTGTATGCTCCTTGTATTCTCGCAGTTGCGCCTATCAGGTGATGTAATATTATTGTAATATCGGATCACCTCTGGTGATAACTCTGTAATTGTACTCATGTGTTGGAATGTATCATGCACCACTGCTTTCGTACTCTGATTCTCGCCTGTACTGATGCTTAGCGTATATACGTGAAGGTACTTCTGACTTGCGTATATACGTTGCAGTAATGTCTCCGTATCCGCCAGGATCGGGGCGTTACATCTTCTGTGGGCCCAAAGTCCCACTAACACGAATCGTCAGTATTTTATTCCATTACTATAAGTAAGGTATCATTCCGGCATCCATTACTTCCTCCCATTCCCAGTGCAAGTTGTAGCTTATCAATATTATCAAATTACGGGAATAACAGGTCATAACAGGAATGGCCCTACAGATTCAAGAGGTGGCCCCCACAGATTCAAGAGGTGGCCCCCACCGAGTATGGTGTGGCACTTTGTTCCATGTGGCACTTTGTTCTGAGGGGATGGATTCTAGAGGTGGCCCCCACAGATTCAAGAGGTGGCCCCCACCGAGTAGTGTGGCACTTTGCTCTGTGTGGCACTTAGTTCCATACACAATAACAAGGCAAGATTCCCGTAAACATGATAATCACAAGTCAAGTAGATCATGCTGGGTGTTGAGTGATAGCATGACAGGATGGTGATATTAGGCAGGTGACAAGTCATGAAAATATCATAACAAATAATACAAGTCCCGAGGATAAAGTCCATATTCAAGGAAGTGATCAATCACAGCAGTTAGCTAAAGATAGTCGACTAGGGATTCATGGGTAGTCGACTAAGCAAGGAGTTAGTCGACTATAACAAAGAGACAAGTCGACTAGCTAGGCTGCGTTTGGGAAAGCTGCGTTTCAGAGAAACGGCGCGTCTCTTAGAAAGTGGCGCGTCTCAGGGAAGTGGCGTTCCACAAGCCCGCGTCTTGCCACAAGTCCGCGTCTCATGAATCCGCATTTCACAAGCCCGCGTCTCACAAGAAAGAGTTGGCCAATAAGGGATGAAAGAGTAGGCCGCGTTTCATGAAAAGGGTGCGTCTCTCAAGGTCGCGTCTCACATGGTCGCGTTTCCAAGAGCCGCGTTTCCCAGAGCTGCGTTTCCAAGAATCGCGTCTCAGAAAGGTTAGTCGACTAGGGATAATAATTAGTCGACTAATAGGGTGCGTTTCAGAATAACAAGGCTGCGTTTCAAGGGTTTAGTCGACTTATGATATTGGGCAAGTCGACTAATACTGGGAAACAGTGAGCAGTAACAGCTTTTAAGAGTTATAGTTTGTTGATAAAAATACAAGTTCTTGGCGAGGAAAAGCACTCGTCGAAATAGGAAAATCAAGCGAGAACACTCGCATAGTCAATAAAATACGAAGGCAAGCGGATAGCGAGATTACTCGCCTAACAAGATCTTTGCTGCGTTCAACGAAGGGAAGCTCGGTCCCAATCCAAAAGGAGGGCACCGACCCTAAGTTTTGCCGCCGGAGAAGAAACACGGCCCCAATCCAAAAGGAGTGGCCGGTTCCAAGTTTGTCAACGGAGAAGAACGCGGCCAAAATCCCAAGGAGTGGCCGGTCTCACAAAGTGATGGAAAGAGGTTGAAGGTGGTGTACTTGGTGGTGGTTAAAGTGGTGTATATGGAGGTGGAGATGGTGGACAAAGGAAGCAAGAGGAGGAGCTCTCTCTTGGTGGCTCCTCTGTTGGCTGCATGAAGCAAGGAAGATGAAGGAGAAGTAAAAATGAAGGGAGAGAGAAGGAGAGGAGGTATTTATAGGATTTGGGTTTGTGAAGTGATGCAATTAAATAAAGGTAAGGGGTTTGTAAAATGGGGAGATTTGACATTTCTCTTGCCACATGGCCGGTTGTAGTGATGAAGAGAAAGGAGTGGGTGTCTTGGAAATGACAATATGGAAGAGAGCATTAAATGAAGAGAGAGAAAAGAGGATGAAATAATGTTGCATATCATATAAGACAAAAACAACAAAAAGGGATTCTTGCGTTTCCCCCACATGAAACGCAGCCCTCTCTCTCTCTCTTGACCAGCAATGATGATGAGAGGGGGTGGGGTGTCTTGGAAATGATGTTTTGGAAGGGAAGAATTAAATGAAGAGAGAGAAAAAGGGTAAGGTGATGTTACACCCATATAAGACAAAAAGGAAACAAGGGAGAAGATTTCTTGCGTTTCCCACATGAAACGCAGCACACTTGCGTTTAGGAAAAAATGGGCTAAACGCAGGGATTAAGGCTGCGTTTAGGGAAAGCCAAAAGCTGCGTTTTTAACAGAGGAGAGAGAAAGTCATGATAATTGATGGGATTTGATCTGAAGTGCATTAAATGCGAAAAGGGGAGGATCTTCACAATAAATGCGGAATCCTAGGTTGGTGAGATCCGCGTTTAAGGAAGGAGAGAGAAAATGAGAAAAGACAAAGTGGAATATATGGGACCATCTCCTCGGTATCTGGGAAAACACCGGAAAAGCCCAAAAATGAAGTAACTTGGAAAGCTTCCCAAAAATTCTCAAAAATCATAATTATTATAAAATGATTTTTGGTGAAATCGGTTTTCAGAAATTCAATCTCCTTTTCAAGATAAAAATCATTAGGTCGACCGTCAATCTCGGTATACGCCGGATTGGCCGGGTTTTCAATAAATTCAGGAAAATCCCAGAAAATGTATTCAGATAGAAAATATGTTTTTGAGAAATAATGTCTAAAGGCACATTTAGAAATTCTAAACCGTTTGTAAATTAAAAATCCGGGAGTCGGTCAACGATACTGGCCGATACCGGTTTTGAAGATTTTCAACTTAATTCTGAAAAATTCCAGTAAATCATAGAAAATCTAGAATGTTGGAAAATGATGTTTAAAACTGAAATCGGTCAAATCGGTATACCAGAATGTCCAAACCGAGCAATACTCTGGGTCGGGCCTTCGGTTCAAACTAAGGTTGACTCCGAATCTACGAATCCAAATCCAAGACAAAACAATCATATAAGGAATTCATAATACGGAATAAATACAAGAAGCAAATCGAAAAATACGATCGAGAAATCTGAATACGCAACTAAGTACGTATTCCAGGAACGGGGTGTTACAATAGTATTGCCCGAAAAGTCACTGAAGAGATGAAGAAAGTCGATGCTTTGTCAAGCTCATCCCCTACTTCTGTGTCCCGTCCTGGACTTTCCTTTAATGTGGGCCCTAGGTTGGATTCTTCTTCTGCCAAAGCCCCATCTGGTCGCAAGAAAACTAAGAAGAGCAAGATCAAAACCACCCAAGGCTCCTAACTGACTCAGGTTGCCCCCAGGGCAGGCTTCGTTGGCGGCTGAGGAGGTGTCGATCACCCTTGCTGTTAGTGGGGGTGCGACCTCCTCTACCCCAGCCTAACCAATTGTCTTTTCTTCTTCTACCTCATGGGAGAATCAGGAGTCTGGAGTCACAAGCATTCTTCGAACGAAGGCTCATCACTGGGATAGGGCGGTCTGCACCCTGCCGTCACTTCACTAAACACGATGACATGCTCCTTCCCCTCTTTGACCTGAATGAGTACATTCAGGTCCCTTTTGAAATTCAACATCGCCCCTCTATTGATGTCGATAGTACAACCTCACCATCCTGGAGGTCAGACAACTAGGTGGGTGTGGCCTCTGTGGCCTTTCTCCCCTAAGATGCGGAGAACTTGACAACATACCCCATGGACATGCTGGCGGTGATGGTAGTTACCCTGGCTATTAGAGTGAGTATTGTGCTAGTCCATCATTCATGTCTTAACTATTTTTATGTTGTTCACTCTTGGATTCTCCCTCTTGGCCCTTATATATTGTAACACTTACCTTAACTAATTACCTATTTAAAACACTTGGGAGCTTTAGGGAGATAATGTGAAAACAAAAATTCATGTAAGATACTTATACTAAACATTATACCATGCATATACTAGTATATATGTATATGGATTTAAATATATACATGCATGTTGACTTTTTTCACCATACTATCCACCATACTTGTTGGTACAAGTACTTCATGAAGGGGAGAGGGATGGAGACCTTACTTATAGAAGTAGGGTATGGGTGTAGAGAGATGATATTGGGGGGCACTTGGCAAGATCTCATTGAGAGAAGTGAAGTATAAATAGAGGGGATGGGGGGAACACTCTCATTTGGCAACACCTTCTCTCTTTCTTCACTCCAACTTCAAAAACTCCCTCCCTTCTCTTTGTTTTGCTGCCGGCCAAGGAGGAACAGCAGCAACAGCCCCATTTTCCCCTCCATTTTCTTCTCTCACTCACTTACTCTCTCCCTCTTATTCACTCACTACTCTTTCCCTTAGTTCCTTTGTACTAAAGAGCCTTCCTTTACCTATATTATCTCCTCCAAGACTTATTAGAACATGGAAAAGTGGTGATCTAACATCACCTTAGAGGAAAATTCTTGAAGACAAGGTTGGCCTAGGTTAACAAGTTAGGAGGGTAATTTTAGTTAAAGCAGGTAAGAAATCCTTAAGCATACTACACCCCTCTCATACTCTTTTAACTAGAAACTAATTATGATGTTGTTATGGTCTTGTAAACTCTATTATAACTGGTGACCAAGCTTGATAAGGAGATATTCTCTTCAAAGGTGAGTAGAACATCCAAACCCTAAATAATAGTAGGTAGTGTAAAGTTTGAAATAAAGTAGAGAATTGCTAAGTCATAAGTGGACGAGAAAATGAACGATAATGCATGTGCATGGTTTATAAACTTTATGTGTACATTACATTCTATGGTGATATGTTATTATTCTCATGTATGCTTACCATTGTGCATGATCGACATGTTATTGTGTGTATATATGATAGTCAAACACATGCCTCTTAAAAAAAATAGTTTTATGAACAAATATAAACTTGACTTTATGCATATATACGGCTACAGATAAATTAAGATGATATAATGTGTTGGTTATCTTGAAAAGGCTCGCATGTTGTTAACTTAGCAAGTGGTTACTTATACATGTTAATGACTTCCGTAATGTTGGCATCATGTAAAGTAAAAATCATGAAAATTATTTATGTTGACATTGCTTTATGAATCCTTGCATGTTATTACATGAAGGATATGATTATTGCATATTTGGATGAAGGGATCGGGTTGAACCGGAGGTGACCGAAGGGGAGAATATTACGATAATGTATAGGAGGAAGGACCGGGTTGAACCGGAGGTGATTGAAGGGGAGAATATTACGTTGAATACGTATAGGAGGAAGGGACCGGGTTTAATCGGAGGTGACCGAAGGGGGAGTCCAACTTCATGTTTATCAAGAGTGTAAAGGATAAAAATAAAATTTGTTAAGATGAAAATTGCACGTTAAAACTATAAAAATTTCTTTAACATTAGACTCTGTGATAGTCGACTGATATAGGCAAATTTTAACTAGTGTAGTTGACTAACCCATGGGCCAAGTCGACTATAGATGTGAAATTCTGTTACGCAAGTCTCTGGAAACCACCCTTAGTCGACTATATAAGATAGGATAGTCGACTAGTACAAAGGTTAGTCGACTATATAAGATAGGGTAGTCGACTAGTTTTAGTTACAGGCAACAAATAGAGAGTAGACATATTCTTTTGGTCAAGACATAGTCGACTATAGATGACTTATAAGTCGACTAATACCAAAAGTAGTCGACTATACAAGAGTAGTCGACTAGTTGAGTCACTAACAGCCAAGAGAAATGGATATCTTTTTGGACAGAGTTTAGTCGACTATAGTTTAAGATAAGTTGATTAATAATAGTATTAGTCGATTATAGGAAGGTAAGTCGACTAATAGGACCAATTACTGTGTTTTGGTCAAGACTTTCACAAATATCTAAAAATATATAAAAATAGTATAAATTATAATTATTAACTCTATGATAAATTCCATATAGACATACATAATAGTCATGCATATATTTGTTGTTTTATTTACTGAGCTGTCGAGCTCACCCTGTTATATTAGTCACCTTCAGGTCTGGATAAAGGCAAATGACCCGCTTAATGGCAACTTACGGGATAAGTAGCAGCGGGAGATTATTTTCACCTTTTGGCATGTTCCATCTTACACACACACACACACACACACACATATATATTGTTTTAGAAACACTATGTAAAACTTCTATGTTGATGCTTACTATAAACTTTTGTAATATATTAAAATGCTTGTGCTTGACTTGAATCTTATTAATATTATAGAGTTTTATGGAGTAGTAATGCGTATGCTATGTGTTCTTTATCAGATTGTCGGATCAATGTTTGAAAATATATGCACTTTGAGTGAAAATGTTGTGAAGCCATAAGTAGGCTGACGTTAGCCGAAATCGAAGTGTCGTAATCTTGATGGGTCCCACGCTTGGATTAAGGATAACCAGTGATGATTGTGATAATGGAAATTATTAAGACTGGGACCGTTACATATATAGCCTTGGAAGTCTCCAATTGTCCCCAAAATGTCATGAGGTAGAAGAAAGGGTCGTGCAAGGAAAAAGATGACGCCAAGAGGAGGACGGTCGAGATGACATCATTAATCCTTACACGAGTAATAAGGTAAGTGTTGGATGTATTGGAGGGAAAACTTGAGTTTCCCTCTATTTGTCTTTGTTTTTTAGTCCCACATTGGATAGGAGATGGGAGGTTAGG
This sequence comes from Agave tequilana, assembly GCA_038442645.1. Taxonomy (NCBI): domain Eukaryota; kingdom Viridiplantae; phylum Streptophyta; class Magnoliopsida; order Asparagales; family Asparagaceae; genus Agave; species Agave tequilana. The sequence goes on along the minus strand of JAVJIF010031577.1, from coordinate 42,771 downwards.
TGGTATATATACCAAAACCTCTCATGCCTATTGTTATGAGTGTTGGGCCATGGGCCACATCCCCACACGCGCGCACACACGCCGAACCGAACCGGGCCGGGCCGGGTGCGGGTGGCGCGCGCCCACGACCTGCGGACACGAATGCAGTTCGATTCAGGGGCTTGTTGGACCTGCTACATTTTGTTTTTTATTTTTTAATTTTGATTTAAAATTCTGTTATGATTTTTTCGGGATTTTCGATTCAGTTTTTACCCACTCTCCCACTCTCCGGATCTGCTCGCGAACTGCACGATCGTGTGCAGATTTGGAGCGGGTCTGTTGTAACAGCTGAACTCCGAGAATCTATAAATAGCTTCTCGCAGTTCAGTCTGTTACCTGCAGAAAATCTTACAGTCTCCTTCTCCCTCCTACAGTAAAATTCTTATTCTTTCCTACAAAATTCTGTTCGGTTTTTGGTGATTTCTCCGGCGACTTTTATTACGGGCAGCGCATTTCTATCTGAGCAGAGGCCTAGCTCTTCGTCCGGGGCTGGGTGCTGGTGATCTACCGGGGGAGCTTTTACCGCTAGGAGAGGAGGCTATTCTAAGGTCCGGACGAGGGACCGGCCATCTATCTTCTAGGGCAGTGCTTCTGCACGACTGTCACCCCAGGCCAGCTTTTTTGTTTTCTTTAAATTCTTCATTTTAGTTGCATGCTTAGGACAAGTAATTGTTAAATTTAGAATCTATATTTGTTGCATGCTATAATTCTGAAAAATATCCTACAATCTAGAAGATAGATTATTGATAAATTCTTGCAATTAATTTTAGAGAATTATTTCATGCAATATAGTTACTTGTCCATTTCATGCAGTTGATAATTTTCTTGCAATAAAAAACAGTCCCTGCAAGTAAAGATAATTATTTAAAACAATTAGATATTAAAAAGAAAAAAATTGTATTCTTACAGTTTGTATTAAATTTTCATTAAAAGATTTGGAAAAGGAAAAGTATTCTTACAGTTTGGAAAAAGGAAAAGTACTTACCAATTTATTTAAAAGATTTGCATTAAATTTTCATTGCAAAATTATTGTATTAAATCCTTTCAAACTAATTAGATCTTGTCTTAATATCCTGTTGTAAGATTCCTTAAATCTGATCTAATTATAATCTCTTTTAATTTATTGCAAAAACAAAATTTATTTGCTCTAATTATTACAAGGCAAAAATCTCAATATAAGATCCTAGAAAATCTAAATAACTTTATTCTTTACAACTTTACATTTAGTAATTATTATAAGGTAAAATTCTTTTCATTACAAACTTTAATCATTTGTTTTCATTACAACATCTTATTAATTTTTGTTACAAAAGAAAATTATTTTATTTAAATCCTGTCATATTTATAAACTCATATTACAAGAATTTTCATACATTCATTAGTTAATTAATTGTTTAGTTCTGCTATATTAGTTAACTAAAATAGAATTGTCTAAATTCTTGCAATTATCTAATCCCTCTAGTTTATAATTGCATAGTTTAATTGTCTTTTGTTGATTAATTCCTGCTAGTTCATTTCTGAAATTTTTATTGGACTTATTGATTAGAAATTTAGAGGTACATCAGTTTAAAAATTGAAATAACCTTTAGAAATCATTATTGTTATAATTTTGAATTAGGAAATTAAAAGGACAAGTTCATATCTTGTATCTTGTTATATTTTACTTGAATTATTTGGCACATAATTAAAGAAGGATCTTACACTATTTATTTTGCAAACCCTAATCTAAAAGCTACCAACATAAACTAAATTCTGACACTATTAAAATAATTTTGGAATACAGAATTCAGGTAGCACATCCCGTCACTATGGCAAAATCTGATCATTCCAAGGGTGTCAAACCGGAGAAATTCTCCGGCACATACTTTAAGAGATGGGCAAACCAGATGAAGTACTGGTTAACCACTTTAGGTCTCATATCAGCCATAGATGACTCCATTCCTGCACCTTCTCCTAAACCTTCATCTGTTGGATCTTCTCCTGTTGAAACTCCTCCTACAACTCCTTCCTCCTACATCTATTTGAAACCAGAGGAAATTGACTACCATTGTCTCCATAGAATTCTTAGTGCACTCTCTGATAGTCTATATGACATTTATTATGAATATAAGAGTGCTAAAGAACTATGGACAGCTCTCGAAGATGAATATGGCCTCGATGATGCTGGAATCGAAAGATTCACCTCCTCCTCCTTCAATAAATTCATGATGACCGATAGTAAACCTATCAATGATCAACTTCATGAATTTCAAGACTATATCCGACACCTTCAATCGAAAGGAAATCAATTCTCCGATGATTACAAGGTGTCTTGCCTTATTGACAAACTCCCTCCTTCCTGGTCAACCTTTGCTGGAGACCTCCGTCACAAGTAAGGTGACCTAACTCTTGTTCAAGCCCTAAAAGCGATTCGCATAGAAGATCAGCATAGGCAAAACTCTAAAACCAAGTCAGAAATGAAAGCTAAAGTGAACTTGGTGGAGGATAAGCCTAAGCGAAAATTTATGAATCCCAAGGGCAAAAAGTTCAAAAAACCCAATCATTTTCATTCTTCTCCCCATGCAAATTCTTCTTCTTTCAAACCTTCTCAATCTTCCTCCTTCAAACCCAAAACCTTTGGCCAGAAGTCTGATGGAAGATTCTGCTACGTCTGCGGAAGAACGAATCACATGGCACCTCAATGTTTCAACCGGAAGAAAGAACCTGTCAAAGCTCAACCAAGAGGAAATGGAGGAAATGGCGGACACAAGGTCAACATGGTGGAACTAGACTCCAATTCCTTTAGGTTAGATTCTTATCTTCCTATTGTCAACTCTATCACCTTCTCCTCGGACTGGTGGTTAGACTCAGGAGCCAATATTCACATCTGTACTGATCGCTCCTGGTTTAAATCCTATCAGGAACAACGTGGAGGAAGCGTGAGCCTGGCAGATGACTCCACTAGAGAGATAAAGGGAACTGGACGTATTGATCTCAGAATGACCTCAGGGAAAATTCTGACTCTTCAAGGCGTCCTGCATGTACCTACACTTCGGAGAAATCTGATCAGCGAGTCTTCACTTCTTAGAGCTGGCTATAGGATTGTCAAAGAATCCAATAAATTTGTAATCTCCAAGTCAAATATCTTCATTGGAAAAGGCTTTGTTTGTGATGGTCTTTTTCGTCTCAATGTAATAAATTCTTCTGATAATAAAATTTCTAATCCTGTTGCTTTGAACATTGAGTCTTGTGATATCTGGCATGGAAGACTGGGACATGTCAACTTCAATTCTATTAAGAAAATGATTAATTTGAATTTCATTCCTAAATCTTCTTTTGACACATCTTCTAGATGTGAAATCTGTGTTCAGGGTAAGAATACCCGGAAATCATTTCCTTCTATCACAAGGACATCTGAACCCCTCGAGCTTATTCATAGTGATGTGTGTGACTCGAACAGAGTTCTCACCCGAGGCGGTAGAAGATACTTTGTGACATTCATTGATGACTACTCCAAATTCTGTCACACCTATCTTCTCAAACTTAAGGATGAAGTCCTCGATTGGTTTAAGGTGTATAAAGCCGAAGCTGAGAACCAACGCGAAAAGAAGATCAAAATCCTAAGATCTGATCGTGGGGGGAGTATACCTCAAATGATATGACAGAATTCTGCCAAGAACACGGCATTATTCATGAGGTAACTGCTCCCTACACACCTCAATCCAATGGTGTAGCTGAAAGGAAAAACAGAACACTGATGGACATGGTGAATTGCATGTTACTCAGCTCAGGTGCACCTGAAAATCTTTGGGTGAAGCTCTCCTTTCTGCCTGTTTTATACTCAATAGGGTTCCCCAAAGAGACTCCGACGTTACTCCATATGAACGTTGGAAAGGGAGAACTCCTAACATTCAATTCTTCAAAGTTTGGGGTTGCCTGGCTAAGGTTTCAATACCGGAACCGAAGAAAAGGAAAATCGGCCCCAAGACTGTTGATGCTATCTTTATCGGGTATGCACTAGATAGCAATGTTAACCGATTTCTAGTGGTTAATTCTGAGATCAGTGAAATATCCAACAACACCATCATTGAAGCTAGGGATGCTGTTTACTTTGAAAACATCTTTCCTTTCAAGTCTAGAATCCCTAGTGATCCTTCTTGCACTCCTTCTACCTCTGATATCCCTTCTTCTTATTCTGCTCCTGTAACTGATTCTGAACCTAGAAGGAGCAAAAGAACAAGAACTCTTACATCCTTCGGTGAGGACTTCTTCACCTATCTTGTAGAAGGTGATCCTAACTCTTTCAAGGAAGCAATGGACTCTTCTGAATCTCCTTTCTGGAAAGAAGCCATTGACAGTGAGATCAAGTCCATAATGGAGAATAACACTTGGATTCTCACTGACCTTCCTCCAGGATGCAAACCTGTAGGTTGTAAATGGATCTTCAAGAAGAAACTTCGACCTGATGGCACTGTCGACAAATATAAAGCAAGATTAGTTGCCAAGGGTTTCACCCAACAAAAGGGTATTGACTTCTTTGACACATATTCTCCTGTTGCCAGGATCTCCTCTATCAGAATCCTTCTAGCACTTGCATCAATTCATAACATGTTCATTCACCAAATGGATGTCAAGACTGCTTTCCTGAATGGCGATCTTGAAGAAGAAATCTATATGGACCAACCAGAAGGATTCATTGCCAAGGGACAAGAAAACAAAGTATGCAAACTTGTGAAGTCATTGTATGGACTTAAACAAGCACCCAAACAATGGCATCAAAAGTTTAACAAAGTTATTGTACAATTTGGATTCATTATCCATGAACATGACAGGTGCATATACTCTAAGAACTTTGGCAATGAGTATATTATTCTTTGTCTATATGTAGATGATATTCTTATCCTTGGAACTTCTCTTGATGCAATCCAAAGAGTAAAGGATTATCTTTCCCAAAACTTTGATATGAAGGATCTAGGTCCTGCTGATATGATATTGGGAATGAAAATATCCAAAACCTCTAATGGAATTTCTTTGAGTCTTGCTCATAGCATTGAAAGAATGCTTCATAAATTTGATTTCTATAACTCTAAACCTATTTCTACACCCTATGATTCTTCAATTGCTTTGAAAAAGAATATGGGTGAGCCTGTGTCTCAACTGAAATACTCTCAATTAATAGGTTCACTTCTTTACATTTCCAACAGGACAAGGCCTGACATCTCTTATGCTGTAGGTAGATTGAGTAGATATACTAGTAACCCCAGTAGAGAACACTGGACTGCACTAGAGAGAGTTTTCAGATATCTTAGAGGCACAATTGGCTATTGTCTGACTTACACTGGATATCCTGATGTTATGGAAGGTTATAGTGATGCAAACTGGGTCACTGATTCTAACAGTGTTAAGTCTACTACCGGATATGTATTCATGTTCGGTGGTGCTGCTGTGTCCTGGAAATCCTGCAAACAAACAGTGATTGCCAGGAGCACCATGGAGTCCGAGCTCATTGCTCTGGACACAACTTGCTCTGAAGCTGAATGGTTAAAGGATCTTTTATCTGAATTCTCTATCGTGCCTAAACCCATACTTCCAATCTCTGTTCATACTGATTCAAGATCCACCATTGAGATTCTAAAGCAAGATAATGCCAATAAGAAGATGAACAGACATATTCAAATCAGACTTAAGTCTGTTCAGCGCCTATTGGGCAAAGTTGTGCTTCTAGACTTTGTAAAGTCCGAGAAGAATATTGCTGACCCATTGACTAAGGGTCTTTCTAGGAGTGTGGTCCTAGAATCATCGAGGGAGATGGGGTTAAGCCCATAGTAGAGTTCACCGACAGCGGGAACCCAACCTACTTGATTGGGAGTTGATTCCATGAAAGAGGTTCAATGTGGTAGGAACAAGCTGGACTGGTGATACTCGTGTGGAGCATCGACCCGGATATGTTTATATCGTGTATGTAGCATTGGAGCTACTACCCCTTCTCTATGGTGACGATGCTCTTATAATACAGCTAGGTAAGGATGAGTTTGACTCTTAATAAGTCCAACGCATGTAGTGTGGAGGGTATACTATCCAGCTGTAGTACCCTTGGAGGACTTACCTACGTGAGAGGAACCGTGATGGCCGCGGTTGGGGGGGCAGGGCTGACCCTAGAAACTCTCATGAGTCGGTTATTGTGAGCATGGCCTTTAACGCTCAACCCGCTCGCTCAATAGATGGAGACTTACTGTGTGTGTATTCTATCAATATCTGGTAAAAGAGGCTAGTTCCAGGCGTAGTCCACTATGTCTCTCAGATGGCGATGAATTCACTAAGGAAGGTTCCAGGCGTAGTCCACCTGTCCCGAATTCACAGTATGATGTTGCCCGATTTTTTCGTGTTTTATGATCTGATGATGTGATGGTTATTGATTTGTTTTATCCTCTCTGAAACTCAAGTTTTGGGGGGGACTGTTGGATGTATTGGAGGGAAAACTTGAGTTTCCCTCTATTTGTCTTTGTTTTTTAGTCCCACATTGGATAGGAGATGGGAGGTTAGGTGGTATATATACCAAAACCTCTCATGCCTATTGTTATGAGTGTTGGGCCATGGGCCACATCCCCACACGCGCGCACACACGCCGAACCGAACCGGGCCGGGCCGGGTGCGGGTGGCGCGCGCCCACGACCTGCGGACACGAATGCAGTTTGATTCAGGGGCTTGTTGGACCTGCTACATTTTGTTTTTTATTTTTTAATTTTGATTTAAAATTCTGTTATGATTTTTTCGGGATTTTCGATTCAGTTTTTACCCACTCTCCCACTCTCCGGATCTGCTCGCGAACTGCACGATCGTGTGCAGATTTGGAGCGGGTCTGTTGTAACAGCTGAACTCCGAGAATCTATAAATAGCTTCTCGCAGTTCAGTCTGTTACCTGCAGAAAATCTTACAGTCTCCTTCTCCCTCCTACAGTAAAATTCTTATTCTTTCCTACAAAATTCTGTTCGGTTTTTGGTGATTTCTCCGGCGACTTTTATTACGGGCAGCGCATTTCCATCTGAGCAGAGGCCTAGCTCTTCGTCCGGGGCTGGGTGCTGGTGATCTACCGGGGGAGCTTTTACCGCTAGGAGAGGAGGCTATTCTAAGGTCCGGACGAGGGACCGGCCATCTATCTTCTAGGGCAGTGCTTCTGCACGACTGTCACCCCAGGCCAGCTTTTTGTTTTCTTTAAATTCTTCATTTTAGTTGCATGCTTAGGACAAGTAATTGTTAAATTTAGAATCTATATTTGTTGCATGCTATAATTCTGAAAAATATCCTACAGTAAGTGGGAGAAAGAGAGGAAACAAATCCGAGGGACCTTGAAGGTCGAGGAAATGTCGAGGGCCAAAGCCGAGGTGGCTCGAGCTAATTTGGAGGGGGCGCTATTCGAGGAGAAGAAGGCACGAGATCGAAAAAGAATGAGCTCAAGGCCGAGCTTTAGAAGTTGGGAGGGCTTGACATTAAGACCCTCAAGGAGCAGGAGTGGTAGAAAGGTACTTCGAGGTACCATGAATACTTTGCGAAGGCCTTTGCCAATGAGTTCGAGCACTGTGAATCTTTGATCACCTTAAGATACCCCTACCATGGCTTGGATTTTAGCCTGACCAATCCCAGTCCAAGAAGCCTAATATTGAGGCTTTAGGCGACGAGGTATGCAGTGAGGAGGGGAGCATAAGAGAGAAGAGGAGAAGGTGGTGGAGACCCTTGGCGAGGAGATTGCCGAGGTAATGGGTACTTCCGAGGAGGGAACTACCCATACTGATACGTAGGCTGTCCTCAGGGGCCAGTGATCCTTTGTTTTTGTTTTTGCGAGGAATGTCTGAGCGTGCCTCCTTTTTATTGGTTGAGGCTTCGAAGTCTCTATTATCTCAATGGAGCTATACATTTCTTTTTCTTATTATTGTTGCAATCTATTCCTCATTCGTTGTGTATATTATGACCCTATTGGCTGCCTTGTCCCTTAGCCAGTAGCTCGACCGAGGTTCATGCTATACTTAAGATAAAAAAACTATAGCCTGGCCCTTGCTAGTAGCTTGGCCAAGATGCAGGTTGTAGTTAAATGAGAAAAAATGTAGTCTGCCTTAACGTGTAGCTTTGTCGAGATGCAGACTGTACTTAAGATTAAAAAATTCTAGCCTACTCCTAGTCAGTAGTGCCAGCAGTGTAGATTGTACTTGTTATTGAGATTAGCGTAGCTTCTAATTTTGCTGGTTTGCCAAACACACGGATGCGTTTTTTTGAGAACAATCGCCCAAAGTTGTATAAATAAAGGGCTTTTGATGGTGGCTAGAAATGAAAGATTTACACTATCTTTACTAGAACTCTGCTATAATGGATCCCACAAGACTCGAGCCTCAACTCTCACAATCAATCCTCAACCAAGGGGAGAACTCAAAGAAGATGAAGAGTACAATCACCCGGTGACCCTCAAGATCACAAACTCTCTCAAATACAACTTTCTATAGTTTTGAGTGTAAAATTAGGGCTCAAGAAGTATGTGAGAGAAAATTAGTAAAAAAAATTGAACTTTGAAATCTTGAAACTTACAAAAAAATATTAGAAATGAAAGTTCTTTTGAAAACTTGAATTTTTCTTGAATTTTTTCAAACAATGATCTAGGGATTTTTCTTCATTAATAACTCTCTACAATCACCCCTATTTATATAAAAAGGGAAAATATCACCAGAGAGTTAATTTGGTACTTAAACAACTGATAAAGCCTTTAAAAAGTGAAATATGCCCATTTGGGAATAGAACAAAAATCTTTGAATTTAAAAATAGTTGTTTAAAAGACAGTTTGTTGTTTCTGCAGGTCTGACGATCGACCGACAAGGCTAATAGAGAGTTAGATATTGCTCACAGCCAATTGGTCGGTCGACCGTCCATAGGGGCAAAACTTTGCTCAGAGCTCAGTTTGCGCTGGAGGTTGACCGTAAGGTCGATCTGCCAGAGGCTGCCCAACTGAGCCAGTTGACCAGCCTCTGAGCTCAGGATCTGTGCATGTCCTGTGCACATGCGGTCGACCTGGGTCAACTGTCCAGAGCACAGAATTGCTCTGCACAGAAGCCGGTCGACCGCTGGCTCAGGCTCTGTACATGTCTTGTGCACATATGGTCGACCTGGGTCGACTGCCTAGAGCACAAATTGCTATGCACAGAAAGCAGTCGACCGGCCTAGCCCAAAGATTTGATTTTTTTTTTTTTGGAAAATCTTGTTAAATCTTCTGATATTTTTATAAAATAATATATAAATATTGACATATTTTGAGTAGGTTTAAATTATGAAACACATATATAAATATATAGATAAAAATTTGATTGAAGATATTTTGTCTATCAAAAATTAAATTAAAAAAACTATATTTTGATTTTTTTTTTTTTTTGTGTGATTCTTGAGCATCTAATCTAATACTCTAAGCTTAAATTATTAAATTAATAAATTAATAAAATTTAGATTATTAACAAATTATAAAAAATTAGCAACTTTATAAAAATATTAAAAATTAAATTAATTTAAAAAATATTAATCACACTATTAAATATTAATATTTTTAATATAAATATTAAAAAAAAAGTAACTATGACACCTTGCAAGTGAGAAAACAAGGATCCAAAAGTAGAAAACGAGCTTAGGGAAAAGTACAAGTGGGATGCAAATCCCACTTTCACTTTAACCATTAAGACAAATGAAGAAAATGAAAGATTTTCCCTCTCCCACCTTTTCCTATCTTTTCCTAAAAATAAGCATGCACTAGAGCTCCATAACTCATATTTTAACTTAATTCATGACAAGATAGACTGTAAGCAATATATGAATTAGGCTGCACAAGTCATATTCTTGTCTTACACATTTAGCTTAAAGATTTGAGTTAGGATAATATTATTTATTAGAAAATTCTGGCTAGGAAAATAATATAAACAAGAACAAATCCAATATCTATTATTGCTTGTTACTGAAAGTAAGTAAAACAAAAATAAAATTAACCACGCGAGCTTGAAACTTGTAAATGCTAGTTAGCACAAATTTCATGAAAGTTTCATTATCTTTTAAACTTAGCAATAAAATCCATTCAAAAAATTCCAATTCTCTCTAGATTGCATAGCATTAATCAACAAGTATGAATCATGTAAGTGTAGTAGTTATAGGATATCTTGTACATCTCTCTTTTGGCGTGCAGATATATAGACTTGCTAAATAATTATAACAAGTTCTATAAAGGTCATAAATATTTCCTAAAAGCATTAAATTTACTCTTAAAACTCAAATAATGAATATTTATATAACTTCATTTAGCTCTTGCAATTTAGCAAGGATCAATGAGAGTTAGGAGCTGACCAATTCTACTTCTTATCGCCACACGTGGCAATAGATGAGACCCAAAAGCTAGGACCGCACGCCTAACTAGGGATGGCTAACGGGACGAATCGGGTTGATTCGTCCCGTTAGCTAACGAATCCGTTACGAGACGGGTTGAACCCGTCTCGTAACAAATCTAAGCGAGACGAATCAAGAATCAGGGTAACGAATCGGGTCTTACCCGGATTTGTCGAGACGGGTCTAACCCGTCTCGGATTTTATTATTATTTTATTTTTGAAAATTTCAAATTTACTATAATAGGTAATTGTTTAAGCTATCGAGGGTTTAAAAAAATAAAAAATTAAAATAGGGGTTTGAAACTAATTTTTCCGTCTCACATATATAATAATATAGGACTTTAAAAAGAAAAAAAAAGAAAGAGGAGGGGTTGGGGAAAATTTTTCCCGACCCGATTCGTCCCTTGATTCGTCGTGGGACGAATCTGACTCGTCCCGTTTAAACGGGAAGGATCAATTCGGGTTGACCCGCCCCTAAACGGGGCAGCTCCGGGTTGACTCGCAACCCGTCTTGTGCGACTCAAACGGGTCGCACAGGACGGGCGGGGCAGGTCGAAGCGGGACGACCCGCCCCATTTGCCATTCCTACGCCTAACTTTTATCAACCCTTGTTGCCTCGGGCCATCTAACTCCTGCTAACTCCTCTTGACAGAGACAACAACACGTTGGATTGCTACATTGTGAGTGAATCCCCCTATCAAACAAACAAAAGCTGCAATAAATTTAACTTTACACGTGACAAACGAAAAGATGAATGATCCTGCGACATCCGTGAAAATGGCAAGGATCCACGAGAATCACATGGACTCGAACTCGCCAAAACAGTGATCGCGACTGTGTACGGATATTGATGGTTCCAATAGAGAGAAGCCCAGTTGGAATGCGAAACGTGGGAGAATATGCTCGCTTTTTTATGGCTTACTGTGTCGTCCTTTGTCTCTTTGGGCTACGTGTTTTTACTTGTCTCACATACGTTTCATCATGATATGGTATTTTATTTTTAATGTTATTTTTTTCCCTTCAAAAAGACACTTAAAAATTAAAACGAGGTTTAAGCTTAAAATTAAAGAGGGCTAACTAATGCCATGTTTATTATTTATTAGCAATGGTTATTATCTTTTTAGTTCTGCATGCATGAGTCGCAAAGACACACCTATACAACTTTCAGGGATGAAGTCAATACGAAAGCTGAACTAAGAAGGAGTACGAGATCAAGAATCTCTAAATCCTTTAGTCCAGACTTTATGGCATATACGTTTGAAAGCGAGGCTCAAACATCTAAGGAGGCTATGTTTACTTCAGAAGCACAAATGTAGAAAGAAAATGTAAACAGTGAAATAGAATCCATTCTAAATAATCTTACTTGAGAATTGACAAACTTACCTCCTGACAGTAAACCAATCAGGAGTAAGTGAATTTTCAAAAAAAAAAAAAAAAATACTGATGGATCTATCGATAAGTATAAGGGTAGGTTAGTAGCCAAGAGTTATCGACAAAAAGAAGGACTTGACTACTCTTATTCGTCAGTAACATCAATAAGGTTCGAATGTTAATTGCGATTGTAGTATTACACAACTTAGATATCCATCAAATGGATGTCAAGACTGCATTCTTAAACGGCAAATTAAATGAAGAAATATACATGAAGCAAGCTGAAGGATTTATAATCAAGAGCCAAGAACACAGTGTGTAAACTGGTCAAATCTTTATATGACCTAAATCATGCTCTAAAACAATGACATGAGAAATTCGATAATGTCATGATCAAGAATGGATTCACTATCAATTAATGTGATAAGTGTGTTTACACTAAAACAGTTGGAAATATATATATCATTGTATGTCTCTATGTAGACGACATCTTGATACTCGAGACTAATATTGGGACTATTAAGTCCACAAAAGGATGCTATCCAACAACTTTGACATGAAGCATGTAGGGGTTGCTGATGTAATTTTAGGAACTAAAATCACTAAAACACCAGATGGTATCAGTCTATCTCAATCTCATTATGTGGATAAGATGATAGAAAGATTCAAGAAACATGGAATAAAAAAGAATACAAATCATTTTTTCCCACACATCCACCTTACTGAAACACGATAGTTAGAGTACTCTTAAGTCATTTGGGGACAAGGATTTGCTTTTCAAATGACTTGAGTTCGAGGTCCGCGGTGGACATTTAGCGCCTGAGAGTTAAAATGGCTCTGCTTTACTCTGTTTCGCATAGAGAAATTTTCTAGCGTGGAGTGCGCGGGACCCTCAGGATTAGTTAGGGACTATACTCGTTGTCCACATTGTGAGCCCCGAATATCGAGACGGATTTCAAAAATATATATAATCTCGAATTAGTTCGAAATGACACTCTTATCTCCTTACACATGCTCCTTACACTGACTAGTCATCTTGCCAAAAAAAAATACAAAATTCCAAATCCCCTTTCTGACTAGGATAACCCTAAAAACTGGTAACTCCACCTCCACATCAATTGTCAAGCCTTCAAGGATCAGAAATATTACAAACAAGCCTGTAACCGTGTATTGCATGCTATTTTTTTATTGCAGCCTCAATAATGCACACACCATCCAAATTTCAGGGTCCCTCAACTGGTCCCTCTGCATTATTGGTGTCCCTGTATAAAATCCCTTGTTCCCCTCCACACCCTGGTCACACTTCTACTTTCCTCCTTTTTTCCTTTCTTTTCTTTGCCTAGTTTCTGATTTAGAAGTTGAGCAAAGATGATCATCTCCAGCGTTGTTGGGCACATCAAGGAGGCCCTTGAGGGTGATCATGGCAACAAGACCAAGATCAAAGGAACTGTCATCCTCATGAAGAAGAACGCCCTCGACCTCACCGACTTCAACGCCTCGATCCTCGACCGCGTTCACGAGTTCTTGGGCAAGGGAGTCACGTTCCAGCTCGTCAGCTCCACAAGGAGTGACCCAAGTGAGCAAATATATACACACAGTCATATCTTGTCTTCTCACATACACGCGCGTGACACGTGCGCTAACATTATATGTGCAATATTGAGCTGCAGAGAGGCTGGGGAGAGGCAAGCTGGGAGAGCCAGCAGAGCTTGAGGAGTGGATCACCACACTGACGTCGATCACGGCGGGGGAGTCGAAATTCAGCGTGACGTTCGAGTGGGACGCGAGCGAGGGAATCCCTGGGGCGGTCGTGGTGAAGAACAACCACGCCGCTGAGTTCTTCCTCAAGAGCCTCACCATTGAGGATTTCGCAGGTAGAGGGAGGATTTTCTTCGACTGCAACTCTTGGGTCTACCCTACTCGTTGCTACAAGTACGACAGGGTCTTCTTCTCCAACGACGTATGTTCTTCTCTCTCTCTCTCTCTCTCTCTTCATAGATACATCTCTCTTTCTCCTGCTATAATCAACTCATAATCAAGTTATTTGGACACCAGATTAGAAAACACAGTAGAATTTGAGACACAATTGCTGCAACTGAAAGAGAATTCATGGGCTCTTGGAAGTATGCAAGTACTCAAATTTAGAAGAAATCTTTTTGGATTAAAAAAAAATTATGAGATCAAGTGTGAGCCAATCAGCCAAGTCAGATGATTTTTTTTCTAATTAGCCCATGATTTGCATCTTAGGTCCCACGGAAAAGATGGGAAAGATGAGAAAGATGCTTGATGACTTGTCTCAAGATTGGTCTCATTTTTTATTTTTTTTGCCCCTCGTAATGACCCCAGTGCTCTTAAGTGCTCTTAAACTTAAGTCGTACTGGTCACGAGCAAGAGATTGGACGGATCCGACCAAGTACTATTCGTGGCGGCCAAGGGTAAGGTAAGCCACTCTAGCCAAAGGATGCTCGGATCTGATCATGGTTAGGCCGAACTTAGATCTGGCCAAAGAACCAATTGAGGTAAGATCTGAGGAAGTGGTGTTTGTTCCAGTGATTTGGCTCATGTGTGTGAACCTCACACACATATTATAAGAGAGTAAATCTTTCGTATTGACACATGAATAAGATGTCAGGTTTAAGAGATATAAAACTTTAAAGTTTTTAGACCTTTTATAATATTATAAGAGGCACGTGTCAATATGAGATTGTCCCTCTTATAATATGTGTGTGTGACTCACACACATAAACCGAACCCATTCTATTTGAAAGGTGGCCGGATCTGACCAATGCCTAGACAATCTAGAGAAGTTGGTTCATTTCCAGCCAAGAGGTGGTAGATTTGACCAAGGCCCTCTTTGGTAGTTGGAAAACAAAAGAAGGAAAAATGTATGGGCCCCGCGTTCAGTTTTCGAACGTTTTCGAGTTTTTTAGCTCAGAATTCTGACACTGCAGTGTTTTCTACGTGGGACCCACACACTTTTCCTTCTCAATTTTACAGTAAAAACAGTAGACTAGAGGAAAAGCTTGTGGGGTCCACATTTCATGGGAAAAAACTCAATTATTCGCCCACTTTCATGTCAAACAAACAACCCTCAAATAGGTGGTGGGAATCTTTGGAAAAATTGATAAAAATATGAGCAAGATTAAACAAGGTGTTGGAGTGGGGTGGGGGGTTCGTGATAAAGAGAGTTTTGCTTGCTTGCTACCTTGCTATTTGTTGTTTGAACTCGTTGCTGCTGCGATAACTTATGAATTCCATTTGGATAATTGGACTGGTGTCTAGTTTCAATATAGAAGATTGCAAGACAAGACAACATGCGGTTCCACGGTTTATTGTTTGGATTTGATGTGTGTAAGTATTCACTCGCCGCCAGGGGGTGGGAATGTGTTGGTCTTGGGCCAAATTCGTATAAATCCGGGCCCAAGCCTTTTAATCTTCTTGAGCTTAAGTTGGCCCATTTATATACCAATTGGACTAGATTTATGAGCCCGCGTTTTTTTCTAGACTAAAGTGCCCAGTACGGCCCATTAGCTAACCCACATCTTTGCATTATAAATAAATAAATTTTATTATAATATATTATTTTGTAAATTAATCAAATGAAGAACATATAACAAACAAATAAATAAACAATGTTCATATATCTTGAACAAACTACTAATTATGTTAACGGGTAAAACCTATTTACTATTTATCCAACACTATAATTTCTTTCGTTGATGTAACAATAGGGAGAGACAAATAGCTCTTCAATAGTGTGATCACGAAAGTTTTATCATCTTACAAAGCTCATTTTGATAATGCAATAATTCAACACAAAGACAAGAACAGTGATATAAATATCTATTTGTTGTATAAAGTTAAAGATTTTCATTTGGCGGTATGATTTTTACCAAACTGCAAACATATGGAATGCTACCTGAAAACAACAGCACCAGTTATTACTAAAAACAGTTGCAAAATTCTTTTGGCAGACGTACCTCCCCAGCCAAACTCCAGGGACCTTGGTGGAGTACAGAAAGGAAGAGCTCAACAATCTAAGAGGAGACCACATCACCAGCGAGCTACAAGAACACGACCGCGTCTACGGCTATGCTTACTACAACGATCTCGGGTCGCCGGACAAAGGCGAATCGCTTGCCCGCCCCGTGCTCGGTGGAAACGCAGAGTTCCCTTATCCTCGCCGGGGCATAACCAACCGGCCACCCAATCCAGCCGGTAACACCAAGATCGATCACATGCATATGACTCCCAGAAAAGGGGAAACTCAACTGTCTTCTCATTGTGTTTTGATCAATGTCAGATGCAAACACCGAGAGTCGAATCAGTGTCGCAAGCACGCTCTTCGGCACGCTCATTTACGTCCCGAGGGATGAGAGGTTCGGCCACCTTAAGATGTCGGACTTCGTCGGATATGGTCTCAAGGTGATCGCAGACGCCCTGGTCCCGATCCTCGACGCTGTGGTCGACCTGACCCCTTGGGAGTTCGACTCGTTCCAAGATGTTCTGAACCTGTATGAAGGCGGGATAGCGTTGCCCGACATTCCTCTCGTCAATCAGCTCAAGCAGAGGATCCCCTTCGAGTTGATCAAAGAGCTCGTCTCGACCGAGGGCAAGAACCTCTTCAGGCTTCCCATGCCCCAAGTCATTGAGAGTACATACTTCCACCTACTAAATCTCAATACCAAGCTCTTATAGAGACTATCTGAATGCACCATAAATTTACCGGTACCTCCCTCTCTCTCACTGCAGGGACTCCGTTTGCGTGGAGAACAGACGAGGAATTTGGGCGGGAAATGCTCGCCGGTGTGAATCCTGTCCTTATAAGTCGTCTTCAGGTATTCGATCAGTTTGAAACTAATCTTTCCAGTCGATATTTGATTTGCCATTTTGATTCCAAATGCCGAACACTGTCTTGTTGTAACTTGCAGGAATTCCCTCCAACCAGCAAGCTTGATCCCAGACTATACGGCAATCACAATAGCACCATAAATGCATCTCACATTGCAAAGAACCTAGGGGTCACTGTTGAACAGGCAGATACAGATATACCCTTGTTAATCATCTCAGTTGCAACTGTGCTCGCAACTATGCACGTACATAAACTTAAATCTCTCTTTCTTAGATGTTAACTTGGTCAGGTTTCTATTTCATAGGCACTGAAGAACAACAGGCTCTTCATATTGGATCATCACGACTCGCTGATGCCATACCTCAATCGCATCAACACTCTCCCAGGTGTCAAGATGTATGCATCAAGAACCCTACTCTTCCTCAAGGACGATGGGACTCTGAACCGCTCGCAATTGAGCTAAGCGTACCAAATCCCAAAGGAGAACAGCTGGGTGCTGTCAGCAAAGTGTACACACCGTCTGAGAACGGGGTTGATGGAGCTATCTGGCAGCTCGCAAAAGCTTATGCCGCTGTAAACGATTCTGGTGTTCACCAGCTCGTTTGCCACTGGTATGTTAGCCGATATCAGAGATCAGATCAGTTAGTAGGAGTAATTTCTCTCATATAATTTGGCTTCCGTTTGGATATATACAGGCTGAACACTCATGCAGTGATCGAGCCATTCGTGATAGCAACAAATCGGCAGCTGAGTGTGGTGCACCCCATCCACAAACTACTCAAGCCTCATTTCCGTGACACGATGAACATTAACGCTTTGGCTCGCCAAACTCTGATCAACGCCGGTGGCATTCTCGAGCTGACCGTCTTTCCAGGGAAATTTGCATTGGAGATGTCTGCAGTTGTTTACAAGAACTGGAAACTCACTGACCACGCACTTCCAGCTGACCTCCTGAAGAGGTAAAAGAAAATCTCAATCAACTGTTGCTTCCCTTGATCACATCATGAAAAACTTCTAACCAATGAGCTTTGTTTACTTGTCTCAGAGGAGTAGCCGTGAAAGATTCCACTCAGCCAAACAACATCAGATTGCTGATTGAGGATTACCCTTACGCTGTTGATGGGCTAGCCATTTGGTCTGCAATCCAGACTTGGGTCAACGACTACTGCTCGATTTATTATGCGAATGATGCTGCAGTGCAGACTGACGAAGAGCTGCAGGCCTGGTGGAAGGAGATCAGAGAAGTAGGGCATGGAGACAAGAAGTATGAATCCTGGTGGCCGATAATGCGCAACCTCTCCACCCTCGTCCACACATGCACGACCATCATATGGATTGCCTCTGCCCTCCACGCTGCCGTCAATTTTGGCCAATATCCTTACGCGGGTTACCTCCCCAACCGGCCTACAGTTAGTCGAAGGTTCATGCCAGAGCCTGACACCAGGGAGTACGAAGAGCTGAAATCAAACCCAGATCGTGCGCTCCTTAGGACTATCACTAGCCAAAAGCAGACCTTACTTGGTGTGTCACTCATTGAGGTCTTGTCAAAGCATTCGTCCGATGAGTGTATTTGGGGCAGAGGGATTCGGCTGAGTGGACTAATGATCAGAAAGCACTGAAGGCATTCGAGAAGTTTGGAGACAAGCTGATCGAGATTGAGAACAACATTATAGAGATGAATCAGAACCCACGTCTCAAGAACAGGACTGGGCCGGTGCAGATGCCCTATACGCTGCTGTATCCGAATACATCTGATCATTCAGGGGTCGGAGGGCTCACTGCAAGGGGTGTTCCCAACAGCATCTCTATTTGAGTTTCTGGTGCCTTCTGAGTTTGAAGGGCTCATCTGAACCTCTCTTCTGAAATGCTAAGCAGCTTCACCTAGAAACAATAAATAAGTGTCAGTTCAGGTGATCAGCGATAAAATATAATTGAGTTATGTAGTTGTTTCATCATGTGTTCTTCCTTAAAATCAAGATAATGTGCATTATGATCTTCTCTACAATGCCTCAATGTGAAAATAATACAAATCTTGTGCTAGTTCTGTGTTAATGCCTTTGTGAATTTCTAAGAGCAATGAATCAAATATCTGGTTGATGAACTTGCTGAAACTAAATTCTAGAATGAACTTGTAAACTGTTATAAGTCAGTCAACATGTTGTGTGCCAACAGATTTCCTTTCTAATCAATTGAACACTGCAAAAACTTATTCCTGCCAATTGCTAAATAAATCATTCCCTTCCAATCATTCTAAAGACATTAGCAAATTCCGAATCAGCATTTTCCTGCAGATCCCTCTCTCCCTCAATAGATAATTGAGATAGCCAGCTGATACCATCTTTGAACTTCTGTGAAAAGAGGAAGTCATTCCAAAATTTGACAAGCAAATAAACAGGGGATCCGAAGGAACTGACACCATCTTTGAACTCCAAACCAAACATGAAGAGACCTGACACCACCATAAATCATTGAACAGGTGTAACTCACAAATTTATGTGCGTATTACAATTTCCATGTTCCAGACTCCAAAAAAACAACAGTAGCAATAAGAAACTGTCATCAACCTCAACCAGTCGCTTGAAAATCTTTCTCAAAGAAAAAAAATGCCTTATTCACCATAGTAAGAAGTCTCGTTCAAGCCATCTCAAACTCATCCATTCATACTAAGAGAAAAAATATCAACCCAAATGTGAGCCACCGAAAACAGAATAGTTTTTGTGGAACTTAATGACACCACTACACACAACTGATACCATTTGACAATAAACAACCTTGTGTATTCATGTAATTGATATTTGTTTGCACATCAAATCACTATATCAAAGGCCCTCACAATATTTCACTTAAGGTTGAAACCATATACATCTGACAGAAGTTAACAACAATAGTGGCGCCAGTAGCCTCACTGACTCGGCAACAAAGTTTTACAACTTTTAAATCGCATCACACAATGTATCAAATTTTTGGCTGGTCCAGTTGAACCACGTAAATCTTGGTGTGTTGTTTACTTTGTGCTATCTCCTTCCTTCTACAATTCACCCATGGACATAGCAGAATTTTCATATGACCTTAACGCACTTAGGGTAAACCACGTAAATCTTGGTGTTCTCTTCTCCTTGCGTGCTCTCTCTTCCCTTCTACAATTGCTCTGTTACACTAACTCTGAGCTATTTACAATTTTGTACCATTTAAAATTTGAAGGTTACACGAATACTCCCAAAGGAAGAAGGACTCATTAATCGTTGCAGGAAACATATGCATAACATGTCCCTTTCAACTTGCAATTTCCAGTTATCACAAAATGAGGTATTATAGCTTTTGCACGTTTTCTTTTTCAATTGCACCGTTCCTTCCTCTAGTCATCTGAAAATAAGCACTATTTCACCAGTTAATTCCCTTTTTGGTATCTCATTTGAGGGTTAGTCTTATGGAGAACATACAGAGAATGATAACATCAATGAACAAAAATCTTACTTTTTACTTGCCTAAAAAAAAAAAAATCTTAATTTTTTTACCACTGTCTACGACTAGATCAACTGAATATAATTAGCATGATCAGTATTAAGAATTCATTTGACTGGATGCACAGAATTTAGAGAAAGTAAAAATAGATGAGAAATATGTATATAAATCAGAATATACATAATTTACTGAAAGTTGGAATGAAGTCAGAGAAGCAACAAAAACAGTAACTTAGATCTTAAACTTGTATTCCGAAGTCCAGAGAGAACAGGTTACAGATATCTAACAATTTTACAATATCATCGAAGAAGCTATAATAACAGAGACATAAACAAGAATAACTTTGCAAATTTACTCTTAAAATGCAAATTCACCAGAGAACAAGGAACACAGAGATATGCATACCATAAGAGCCATCATGGAGATATCATGTATCCTTCCACATCTGCATGCTGCTGCAGTCTCTCACAGAACAGCCGCAGGGCCCTCTCCCACCTCCGACCACCACCGTGCATTGGTGCATCATGAAAGGGCACGTGATTCAGGTGGAAAAGAAGAGCCTCAATGAGACAGCTAGGTCAGCATAAGAAGACCCTGTCGTTCCTGCTGCCAAAGGGAGTTTCAACACAAAGAACCAAGGAGTGCAGCGTGGAGATAGGGCTGGCACTGCCCACCGCTGCTTTCTCCTCCACCGACACAGCCTGAGGTCAGGAGGAGCTTCAGCTTCAACAAAAACACAAAGTCTACTGCCATCTCTGAGTAGTATGTATTAGTGTACTTCTCCGATTTAAAGGGACTTAGGCTATTTTTGGATTGGCGAGAGAGTCTGCGTGTAGTGTCTGTCATTCAATGGTTGATTCATGGCATCCTCTACTATTGTGTTGCAAAATGTGCAGCTCCAGTTTCTGCAAAGTTACATGCAACGCTTCCAGAAACTGAGGAAAATTGTTTGCAGATCTCGAACTTAAAAATAATAATAAATAATAATAACACTGCAGCAAACAATACATGAAACGAGTTGAAACTCCATTATTGTTGCATTGCTAAAAAATTGTTGGATTCAAGAGTTTGCAGAAGTCTGAAGAGCCCAAAACGAAGGAGTAATGTGAACTCGGGAAAGATTGCAAAACAATAATTCCTAGAATCTAAAATTTCTACACGCTTTGCCCATCACTGAAGAACAAAACAAATTTAAACAACTAGATAATAATTTAGCAAATGGTCTTTAAGTTATGATTGTAGAAAAAAGTAGATGTCCCATATGCACTTAATAGAGTCATGGATGTTGTAGATTTTTAATTTATGCTTAGAATGATGAAAGGACTAAAATAATCAATATTAATTAAAAAATTCTAGGCTTACTCACATTTGACTGCCCTTGGGTGCTTCATGGCATCTTCCTCTGTGGCAGCACTCAACTTGTCCGTTTCTCTCATAGATAATGCATCGAACACCTGGGGGCATCATCTTTCTCCCACAAGCAAAATAGATCCATGATTACTTGGGTCTGAGCCACTGCCCAGTGGCCTTCTTTCTGACTTTTTTAATTTCAGTTTTTTAAATTATTTTTTAGTAAATTGTGGCAAAATCCACTCCGTTTTATTAATAAGGCAATAACTTTTTTACTTTCAGATTGCGTCCAGATAGTCGAACAAACGCCAACTGCAGGCGGTTGGGTTTGGCCCTGGGTTGACCAAGAGAAATCCAAAAACACTAACATAACTAGAAATCATGCTAAATTTTAGGAATATTTCCACCTTCAAATTACAAGGTCATAACCCTCTGAACTCCAATAATCTTACGCTGTGTTTCTATCAGTGAGTCACACTGTATTCACTCCCCTCTAAAATTTAGAACCAATTTGAAGAGTGGAGTGAACCTAATTGCTCATACGACATTACACTCACCTTCTCCAGGGCAAGGACGTGGATTCAAATCTCTCCACCCGCAGTGATCATGGGGAGTTTTCAAACAAAATTAGGGTTATGCAAGCTACAGGCTTTTCTTTTTAAAAAATAAAAAATCAGACTTTCGTTCAGATACTTTGCATAAAATTTACACATTTATCTTCTTTTACATTCTTCTTCTTGTTTTTTTTAGAGAAACTTGTTTTATAATCATCATTCTATATTTTGCACAAACTGCATGTTTCCTCATTCATGCCGATCACCTCACTCTACTCCTTCCGCTTGTCTGTGAATACTTACACAATGGAGGAACATATACAGAGGATCGAACTGAAAACACAACAGAACTATTGTTTTTTATCCTTTTACCCCAAAATACCCCCTTGTAACCTAACTACCCAAAATTGACTAAAACTTTGTAACTTCAGCTACTAATATTTCTAAGAGGAACTAGCGTGTTGTCATTTGTCCGTGTGCGTGTGCGCATATGCATGTGTGCGCCAACATGCATGCGTAAGTGTATGCATGTTCTGCGGGAGGAGGATCAAAACTCTATACCTCCAGAGTCATGAATAAAGCATACTCCCAGTTGTATAGCAACTCTTGCCTCCATAGGCGCCTGTTGTGATACCGTGAAACAAATAAACACTCAACTCTGTTATGATTGGTGTTGTGCCATATATGCAAGCATATGAAAGCATATTGCAGGACTGCAGCTTATAACAAACAATACACTAGTGCATGACAATATTTTATTCGCTTTTGTCCCTTTTACTGAAAAACAATATACTAGGCAATATACTGAGAGCGATGGCATACTAGTAAAAACTAGATATATATTTATACTAACCTGATTTAGATTTTCAATCCTCATGTTCATCCAGAGATGTTGATGAGATATGTGCAACAAATAGAGTGAGACACAGTGGAGTACAGAAAGCAACAACTGCAATGACAATCACAAGCCATATACACTGAGGTTGATGTGGGGCGGAGGGAAATTCAGGCTTATGGTGGGATTTTGGTGGAATTAGGGAAGAAAAGGAAATGGTAAAAGGGATATGATCACGTATCACAACATAAATCTTGACTTCACCGCCTGATTCGATTCAGTCCATGGGATTAAATCAAACACACAAAATTTCATAGGAAAACAAAATTTTAATCAATTTATTATTTTCTTCAAATTCACTGTATAGCTATATATAGCCTACAATACGTGCACCATACGTGCAATTATTGATAACTCAATGTAACCAAATCTAATTAAAATAAAATCCTAAATCCTACTAGATTTGCACCGTTCAATTCCCCATAATTCTCCCCAACTTGAAAATATTCATTCCCGATGAATGTAGTGTAGGTACAAGGTAAACACAACCGGTTTGAATCATATCACGCATCCTTAATCAGGTTAAGGTGATGGTCAGAGAGTCAACACTGATACATCATGGCTGAATCAAGATAGTACAGGTGAAACTGAGTTCCATGACAAACCGACTGTGACGAATGGTAGGTCGAGCCAATCACAAGTAACAGACATATATGTATCATCTATGATGAAAATTGAATTGATTGCACTTTGTGATCGAGTCAAACCTACACAGAAAAATACAAACTTTTAGAACAGTGTTAGGTCCTCAATTTTACCGTGTAGCCTAGGCTAACGGGTCGTGATCCACAGGAAGGGACAACAGTAGAAGCAATTTGTAGGCTGTCTAAAAATCACAAAGACAAGCCACCAAAACGCAGAGATTCAAGATCAAGGCGCGTTGGCTCAACGCCCGCGTCTCAGCATCAAGGCGCGTCGGCCCGAAGCCCGCTTCTCAGCATCAAGGCGCGTCGGCCCGAAGCCCGCGTCTCAGCATCAAGGCGCGTCGGCCCGAAGCCCGCGTCTCAGCAACAAGGCGCGTTGGCTCGACACCCGCGTCTCGGTTGCAACTACCCGGATTGCGGGGCCAATCACCGCGCATGTAGCGGGTAGTGGCCCCTCATTGTGGAGCATTTTCAGGGGGCACGATCACCCCCTAAAACCATATAAATAGTCCCGTCACTATTGAAGACGGGGACGACAATTATCGGGCAAGGGAGGATTTTGGAGAAGGAAAAAGGAGATCATCAACAGAGAGAGAGAAAAGACTCTTCAGCGAGCTTACTGAGTACTAGCCGCTCTTCGCCTACCTCCTCTTCTAGAGTTTTGGTAGACGGAGCTGAGTTACTCCCTCTACCTGCCAAGGAGAAGATCCCTCGACGGTCCAGAACGGTCATCTGGTCAACGGAGAACAAGATTCACTCTCCACCGCCACACGAAGAACCCAGCACTAAACAAAGGGGAATTCAAGATTCAATATTCTCCCTCCCTTGTAACCGGAAGATTTAGCCTGTTGTAATTTTTCATCTGATTCAAGGAAATTTTACTCCAGCCCCCCTTTTCCGCGTCAAACAAGAGATGGCGACTCCGCTGGGGAAAACGTTTGTCACTGACGAACAAGCCGTGGCGCAGGATGATCTCCTCCGTAGGGGAAAATGGTCGAGACACTTGTTGTGGAGTTCGACCAGGCGAAGTATGAAGAGTTTCTCTCTTCTGGCTCCAAGAGCCCAAAGACCCGCGTCTGTCGCAGGGTCTCGGCGGGGAATGGCCCCGAAGCCCGACCTGAAGCTCTCTTGGGCGCCGCTGCTGTTGCCCACTGTGCCCAGCAAAGTTCACGCGTCAACGCCTCTCAGAAGGCCCGCGCGATCCCAAGCACAGTTGCTGTTGCGACCAACTCCGGCGCACAGAAAACCCGCGTCAGCGTCTCTCAGGAGACCCGCGTGGTGAAACTCCCTGATGTTCAACATCAGGATGTTGTTGGTTTCTCTCCACCTCCTCGACGCAACCGGAATGCTGAGCGTCGACAGAGGAGACGTGCGCGTCAACTGCAAGTTGGAACCGTTGGTTGTCCAACTGAAGCTGGACGCAACGTACAGTCTCGCGCCTTGCCCGCGTCACGTCCAGTACGTGAAATCCGCGTTTGGCGGCCCAAGCGCGCAACTCCTCAAGTTGAGTCCTCTGAAGACCAACTTACCAAACGCCAGAATGAAGCTTCTGCGTCTCGTCAAACGCAGGAAGCACGCACCCAGAGACGAGGCGCCCTGCAGCCCACTCTCTCTCACGCGGCTCAGCCCGGACGCACCAGGCAGCAACGCGATACTCGCGTCTCATCTCAACAGAGACGCCAGACGCGCGTTCCACAGTCACGACGCGGAAACCGCGTCCCTGAAGTCTGCGTCCATTCTGCACAGCACATGGATGCCTCCCGTCTTCGACGTTGTGAGGCTAGTCTCTTTGATCCCTCTTCCATGGATTTGAGGGATTATCTGACAAAGAAAAGAAGTGCCCACCAGGTCACTTCATCCTGCTGCTGCCAACGGCTTATCTCCATGCTTGCGGAGTGCCGTTGCGGGTCGAGTGTGCACCAGCGGTCCTTGGCTGGACAACTGACCTCGATTCCCCCGTCAGCCAAAAGAAGGCGCTCCCATAGAAGGAGAGTCTTCTCTGACATTGAATACCGGAGCTTACTGCGAACATGACAAGCAGGAGCAAGGGGAAACAACTTGCAGTCAGCTCAGACGAGTCCGAGTCTGACTCTGAACCGGAAGGGGTGTATCGACACACTCGCACCCGGACGGGGGCCATTCCCCAATTGACTATAATGCCTTAGCCCACGGCATTAGAGCGAATGATTCCCACTCCGCCGTAGTGGAATCAGGGGCTTCGAACTCTTCCGTCGAGAAGGAGACCTCTGCCTACATGACAGGCACTCCTGAGGAGACGGCAAGACGTATAGAGCAGGTCCAGAAAGCACAAATGGACATGATTATTTCCCAGCAGGCGTCGATTGACTCCCTCAAGCAGGCAATTGCACAACTGCTGGAAGACAGGAGGAAATCTCCTCCTAGGAGGTCAAAGGGCAAAGGGAGAAAGGGAGGAAGCTCATCTTCCGAACCTTCTGAGGAGGCGCGACGATCTACTTCAAATTCGTCCAAATCTTCGTCGCACGACCCAGAAAAGGCTCATACTAAAAGAATGAGTCAACTGGAGCAACGCCTCAATGCCCTTGCCAGCCGCAAAGACCTCCAAGAAGTTGGAGTGGTCCGGCCCTATCCAGCTGAGTGGGATCTAGTCCCGTACCCTCCTAAGTTCAAGGCTCCAACCCTCCAAGCCTTCGATGGGAAGGGGTCCCCTAATCAGCACATCTACTACTTCAAATCCCAAACCGGGAATGTAGTAGATAATGACGCCATCCTGGCGCGACTATTCATCGGCACCCTGAAAGGGTTGGCCTTTGAGTGGTTCATGAAACTCCCGGAAGGTTCTATCAAGAACTGGGGCGATCTGGAGAAGCTGTTCTTAACACGTTTCTTCGAAGATGACTCCGAAGTCACGATGCCCACCCTTTTAGCTACCAAACAGCGGAGAGGGGAGTCCGTCAAATCTTTCGTGGAAAGATTTCGGAACACGGCACTCCGGTGCCCAAGCGGTATGACCCAGGCCACCCTGGTGGAAACATGCCGCCACAATCTCCAAACCTCACTCCTTGCTCAAATAGGAGTTGCTGAAAGCCGCACCTGGAAACAATTAGTCCAACAAGGTGAACAGGCTGAGGAGATTGTCGCCCGCGTCCGAGCGGAGGAAGGCAAGCCGCGGCCGGAAAGGTCGACAAGGCGTGCACCGGCACCAGACACATCCCTCCAAACAAAGCGGAAGGATAACTTGGCGACGGAGACCAAATCCCCCGCCAAACCTCAAACAGGCAGGGCAAGTGGCTCTTCAAGCCAGCCACGCCCCAGCAAGCAGTATTCCTTCAAGGAGGAACATGTCGATTCGCTCTTCAAGCTACTCAACAAGAGCAATCGGCTGAAACTCCCTGAAGTTAGACGCCCAGAGGAAGTCGGCAAGACCGACAATCCCAACTACTGCATGTACCACAGGATGTTGGGACATCCTACCAAAAGCTGCTACGTCTTCAAAGACATCCTTCAGGCTTTGATTGACGCGGAGGTGCTAAAGCTCCGACCAGAGCAGAAGAAGGTCACGGCTAATGTGACGTCGGTTCTCCAGTTCGGGAGACAACCTCCAACGCCTGCGGGGGTAACTCCTATTCCAAGGGGAGAATTAAGAGTGGTCAACACAGACCCTCACCAGCAGCAGGAGAAGGGCTTGGTACCCGTCCCTACGCCTCAAGGGGAAATTATGTGGGTCCACCCCGACCTAGTGGACAACCAGCAGTGGACTACTGTAACCAACAGGAAGTCCAAAGGCAAGGCAAAAGCTTCGTCCTGCCATGTGGTATGTGCCTCCTCCCGAGAAGCAGAAGATGATGTTCCCTCACTGACTGATTCAGAAGAGGAAACAATAGTCTTGGCCGCAGAGCCCAACCAACCAATGACGGGGACTCGTTCAGGACAGCCCTACTTGAAGCAATACGGCGAAGTGGCGGCAAACCCTCCACAACCGGCTGCAGAGCCAACTAGGCCCTCCACGAAGCCACCTGTGGAGAAGCAGAAGGAGACTCGATTCTCTCGAGCCCTTCAAAGAGGCATCGCGGAAGGGTCTTCGGCACCTTACCGCTTTGATGTCCTGGCTCAGCTGGCCAACATTCCGGCACGCATTACCTTGTATGAACTTCTTAGACTATCAAAGTCGACCAGGGAAGCTCTGCAAGAAGCTCTGGCAAATGCTGAGGTCTTCATGACCCAGGTGCCGAAGGAGGAAGATGTAGAGGATTGCCTCCACACTTCCCAGAATGCCCCCTGCATCACCTTCACGGCAGATGATATGCAGGTGAAAGGGAAGCATGATCGACCCCTGTACTTCACAGGTTACATCGGATCATCTGAGGTGAACCGCATTCAGGTAGATCCAGGGTCCGCATTGAGCATTATGCCCCGCCGAGTCATGCAACACCTCGGCATCCCTACCCACCGTCTGAGCCCTACACAGACGACCATCTACGGGTTCAATGCCAATGGCACCCGTCCGATGGGGAAAATCAAGCTCAAGTGCCAGATTGGGAGCCTCAAGTCGGAGGTGACGTGCTACGTCATCGATGCCGACACTTCCTACAATCTGCTGCTGGGACGACCATGGATTCACCGCAACTCCATCGTTCCCTCCACTCTTCACCAAGTCATGAAATACATTGACGCGAGTGGGAAGGTGCAAACGTTGGTTGCCGAAAGGTATCCGTTTAAGGGGGTCGAGAATTATTTCACGGATTCCCTCTTATATCAGGATCCGGTGGATGAAACCCCGCAACTGGAGGTGCCAGACTCTGGTAATGAGGCTGACACTGAAACCGAGCAAGAAGAGTGCTTGTGGAAGTTGGAACCACTTGTAAAGAGCACTAATAAGCTCGATGTTGATAATGCCACCGACGATGCAGGCGGCTGGTATATTAATGAGAATTTAGACTTTGAGTACTTCTCTGCGTGTGCATCCGATTCAATACCATCGGATACTAGTACCGACGTAGACGATGACATCTGGTCGGCAATGGATGCTTTGACATCATTGCATGTACCAGTAAAATCATCTTTCGGGACATACCAGGATAATGGTGATGCGCAGGAATCTATATTCATGGTTCCGACAAGACGAAAAGGCCAAAAACCAATCCTTTTTGGGCGAATGACGACTGAACCGACTCCCCGCGAAGAATCAGAAAGCGAGGAGGAATCCCCTCAGCTCAGTCATTATGAACCAAAAACGCTCAAAATGATGAAATGCATGGGGTATGACCTAACCAACAGACCCGGGTTGAACTTTGGCAAAGGAAGAAGAACGCTACTTCACTCCTTTGTGCCGAAAGGGAAGGCCCCCGATTATTATCATCGGACGCGCAGGGGGTTGGGCTATGTATCAACTCCGGTCCCGTCAGCCTCCGATTCTCAAGAATCGTCGAGCAACGATTACTCTTCAGACACATCATCTTGGGAGTCAGATGTCAGTGTCGGCAACATCTTCAAGGAACTTTCAGTGAACATGGTTTCGACAAGCCACCTGGAAGATGGAAATGAAGAAATGATCCAATCTGATACAGATCCTTGGATCAAACATTTAAATGCTCTTTGGGATACCCGCTTTGAACAGCGTGAGCCACCCACAGAAGACAAGGTTGTTCAGATCAACCTAGGAGATGAGGCTAACCCTAAGCCCATCTTCATAAGTGACGGCCTGTCACCTTCAGAGAAGAAGGATCTAATATCTCTTGTACAAGAGTATATAGACGTCTTCGCCTGGAATTATGAGGACATGCCAGGACTCGATCCTCAAGTGGCCATGCACCGCCTCAACATCAATTCGGACGTAAAACCTGTCAAACAACAGCAGCGACGGTTCCGTCCCGAAATAATGGAAGCAATTCAATCAGAAGTTAGAAAGCTCATCGATTCTGGCTTCATCCGGGAAGAACAACATCCCGACTGGGTAGCCAACATCGTCCCCGTTTCCAAGAAGAACGGGAAGATCAGGATCTGCATCGACTTCCGTGATCTAAACGAGGCCTGCCCCAAGGACGAATTCCCATTGCCAATCACAGATGTCATGATTGACAATACTTGTGGATTCGAACGAATGTCCTTCATGGACGGATTCTCAGGATACAACCAAATCAAAATGTATCCTGATGATGAAAAGCACACCTCCTTCAGGACACCCCTAGGAGTGTATTGCTACACCGTCATGCCCTTCGGACTGAAGAATGCAGGGGCAACATATCAAAGGGCCATGAATGCCATTTTCCATCAGCAAATACGCAAAACGGTGGAATGTTATGTTGATGACATCGCGGTAAAAAGCCGCGCTAAAGGCGATCACGTAGCAGACCTGAAGGTGGTCTTCGACATCATGCGGGCTCATCAATTGAAGATGAATCCCACCAAGTCCTTCCTGGGGGTAGCCAGTGGCAAATTCCTAGGATTTGTTGTGACTTCCACAGGAATCCATTTGGACCCGGAAAAGATCCGCGCTATCCAGGAGATGCAACCCCCGAAAAGCCTCAAGGAGCTCAGGGGATTACAAGGACGATTGGCGTACATCCGCAGGTTCATCTCAAACCTTTCCGGAAGATGCCAACCCTTCACTAAGCTGATGAAGAAGGGTGTCTCATTCATTTGGGATGACGCTTGCCAACGAGCGTTCGAGGAAATCAAGCAATACCTCACCCAACCACCAGTCCTTGCAGCTCCAGTATCCGGAAAGCCGTTTCTGGTGTACGTCCGAGCGATGGATCATTCTTTGGGAGCTCTACTAGCTCAGAATGACGATCAGGGACGTGAGCAAGCAATCTACTATCTAAGTAGAACAATGATCGGAGCCGAACATCGGTATAACCCGATCGAGAAGGAATGTTTGGCACTGGTGTTCGCTATCCAGAAAATGCGACACTATCTGGTAGGCCAAACTATAAACGTCATATCAAAAGTCAACCCTCTGAGGTTACTTATGACTAAACCTTCATCGCTAAATGGCCGGCTGGCAAAATGGGCCATGTTGCTATCCCAGTATGATATGCACTTTCTGCCGCAAAAAGCTATTAAGGGACAAGCGGTGGCAGACTTCCTAGCTGAACACCCAGATCCGAGGGCAGTCAAACTCTACGAGGATCTCCCAGATGAAGTTGCCGAAGCCCACCTGACTCAGACATCGTTCGAAAGTCAAGTGTGGCAACTTTTCTTCGACGGTGCATCAAGGACAAGCCCCAAGGGACATGTAGTGGCGGGGGTAGGAGTAGTACTTGTCTCCCCACAAAATTACGTGATACCCGAGCTGTCTCACTAACGGAGCCTTGTTCCAACAATGTGGCGGAATACAATGCTCTATTGATTGGGATGCAGCTCGCCGATGAGATTGGCGTTAAAAATCTCGAAGCATACGGTGACTCTAAACTCATCGTCAGTCAAATTCGCGGGGAGTACGAAGTCAGACATGAGGACTTAGTACCCTATTACAACGCAACTATCCGCATGGCCGAGGGGTTTGCTAACTTCTACATCGACCATGTACCGCGCAGGCAAAATGCGCACGCCGATGCACTCGCATCCCTGGCAGCCTCCTTAGCTCTTCCAACTGGAGCAATGGAGAAGATATTCGTCTACAGCCACGACCTGTATTGCCCGAAAATACTCTCAAGGACTATCATGAGTCAAAGGGAGATTGTCGAGGCAAAGAAGTGCTGGAATTGTCGGCCGGTCCAGAGCTTAAAGACTGGCGATTCCCCTACATCGACTATGTCTTGTACGGCATCCTGCCTGAGGACACCAAGGAAGCGGCTGCCATTCGAAGGAAAGCCCCTAAATTCTACTATAATGCGACCACGCGAACATTGTATCGTCGATCGTATGACGGAATCTTACTTCGGTGTCTCTCACCAAAAGAGGCCCAGGAGGTATTGAAAGAGGCTCACGACGGTACGTGCGGAGCCCATCAACCTGGCCCAAAACTGGCATATCGACTCCAAAGGTTGGGTTACTATTGGCCCAAGATGGTTGCCGACGCCGTCGCCTATGCCAAAAGATGTCATGCTTGCAAATACATGGAGATTTTATCCATCAAGCACCAGGGTACCTCCACTCTACGACCTCTACATGGCCATTCGAAATGTGGGGCATGGACGTGGTTGGTCCTATCAGTCCGCCATCATCAAAAGGACATCGGTTCATTCTGGCGATAACCGATTACTTCTCCAAATGGGCTGAAGCCATCCCTTTGAAGGAGGTCAAGTCGTCGAACGTGATCAAGTTCGTGAAACATCACGTTATTTACCGTTTCGGCGTACCTCGGCGAATTGTCCATGACAATGGACCCCAGTTCATCAGCCAGGCTTTCCAGAGATTCTGCGCTAAGTTCAGAATCCAGAGTGTGTCTTCAACGGCATACTACCCTGCCGCCAATGGCCTCGCAGAAGCTTTCAACAAGACTATTGGCAAGCTTCTCAAAAAGTTCGTCTCGAAAAGTCAACGAGACTGGGACGACAAGTTGGGTGAATGCTTATGGGCTTACCGCACAACTGTGCGAACCCCGACTAAGGCCACGCCGTTTTCCTTGGTATACGGATGTGAAGCCGTGCTTCCCCTGGAGATCCAAATTCCATCTCTACGCGTCGCCTTGACAGCAGAGATGACGGCAGAGGAGAAGCATCGACAGCGACTCCAGGAACTGGAGGCCTTAGACGACAAGCGTCTGCAAGCCCAACAGCAAATCGAGCTCTACCAGGCTCGAATCACCAGAGCCTTCAACAAGAAAGTTAAAGTGCGAACTTTCAAGAAAGGCGACCTAGTCTTAGCCGTCAGAAGACCCATGGTAATGACGCACAAGACAAAAGGAAAATTCCAACCCAAATGGGAAGGACCATTTGTAGTAGAGTCAGTCTACTCAAATGGATCATATCGCCTCATAACCTCGAATGGCGATACACTCATGATGCCTATTAACGGCAGGTTCCTGAAGAAATACTATCCCTAGACAGTATTCTTCCACTGATCAAGTTAAAAATACACCTCTGATCAGAAACATCCGACGCCTCCGACGGCTAAGGATAGAGGAAAATGTTGGCTTCTAAGCCCAACATAAGTCTTCGACAACTCATCATGCTGAGGGGAATAGCATGGCTAGCCCAACTCAAACGGTAGTTGGTAAAGGCATCTCAAATCCGTTGATAGCTGAGGGTTTGCTAAAAATCCTAAGTGGACTTGAGTCCACTCTTTCCTCCAAAATCCCTTACCAATTCTCATCCATAGAATGGTAGGACCACAAAATGCAATCATTACTACGTTAACACTATACCTCTGGTAATGAATACTCTTTGTCGAGTATAAACTTTGCTTGTTAACTCTGCATAGAGTAACAAACTCTCAAATTTGCCAAGTTAACACTATACCTCTGGCATTTCAAATTCCACTTGTCAATTCTCATCAATAGAATGACAGGTCCTCAAATTGCTCTTATCACGAGCCAATTCTTGTCAAGTTAACATTACACCTCTGACAAACTACTGTTTAAGTTAACATTACACCTCTAAGCAGTACATCGAGTGCCTGTCAAGTTAATATCACACCTCTGATAGTCACCTTTCTTCAGACTTCCGTATCGAAGCTGAAATGGACGATGCCAAGTTAACACTACACTTCTAGCATCCGAGTCATCGCTAAGTTCAACAATACACCTATGGCCATGACCTTTCCTCGACTTCTTTGTCAAAGTCGAGACGACTAATGCCAAGTTCAACATTACACCTCTAGCATTATCCTCACTGTTAAGTTAAACATCACACCTATGACAGTGACTTCCTCAGTTTTCCCAAATAAAACTGAGATGCTGATGAGTTAAGTTAATATCACACCTCTAACTCATGTCCTTGTCAAGTTAACATTACACTTCTGACAAGACTACTTCTAAACCGTTAAGTTAATATCACACCTCTAGCGGTAAAGACCTTCTTCCTAGATTCCCCGCGAGTCTAGTCTCATTTGATACTCTCCCCGACAGAGTATCAAGTTCATTTAGAAACATTGTTGGTTAACATTACACCGTTAACAATGTTTCCGTCAAACTCCCCAGCTGATCTTAAATCAAGTTAATCCCAAATCATTGATAAAAGTTCATCTTCCCTGGGGGTACGAACTCCACTTGTCACTTTCTTTTACAAAGTGGCAGGTCCACCAAAAAATCATCCCATCCCTGTCAAGTTAATATCACACCTCTGACAGTATCATGAAAACTCCTGAAATAGGATCTTTCCTTACAAATCTTGACTCATTAAGATTACTACTATAATTTTGATAAGGTCAAAAGATTCCTTGCTTCTACGTGTCTAACTGAAGACAAAAAGTTAAGACAATGAAGGAGGCAAAAAGAAAAGTGTCACTTTTATTTATATATCCAAGCATATGAAAGTGATACAAAACGCCCTCTTATACAATAAGATGAGTGTTACAATTAAGGAGTACAAAGAAGTCCCTCTCTCTCTCAGAGGCCGTACTCACTCCTTGAAACCGCGTCTGATCCCAGGTGCACAATTGGAGCCGATTGCGCCATGGCGATGACGCAAAAATCGAAAGCGCCCTAGCTGACTAAGCTAAGAGCAATGGTGTTCTTGAGGTCCAGCGGCAGCAGAAAGTCCTGCAACCCTTCATTCATCACCATCCCTTTCCCCAGCAGGCCATCCAACGGAGTGTCCTTGATGTCACTTCTGGAGTAGGGAGAGGAAGAGGATCTTTCCGCCACCGTAACCGCCGGAACCTCCTCGCCGTCATACCTGACCTGACCATCTCTTGCCATCAGACATGGTTGGTGCAGAAGATCTGAAGAGACCTTGGCGAGATTTGGGTCCTCGTCGGAGATATAATTTACTCTCTTACAAACGACGAGGACCATAATTTACTCTCTTACAAACGAACATTGAGCAAGTTCGCCCGCCGATATATTCTTTCCGGGGCCCAGCAAACCTGAAAAAGGACGAGCAAGCCTACCTGCAAAGAATAAACAAGAGAGTTAGAAAATCTGGAACTTAGTACACTTCGACAAAGAAAACTAAGTGACAGACGCGGCAGTCATTGAAGACTTCAGACGCGGGAACAACCCGCACGGTCAAACCACCGCGTCGGCAGAAACAGACGCGAGTCAAAACTGTGCCACGCACAGGATTCAAACGCGGCCTCAGTTTGCACCCGCGCTTAATGCACAAGACGCGAAAAACTTCAGAACGCCGAAAATTGCCATCTCTCTGTTGGGTGAACAGGAGTTGCAAGATTCAGGTCTGAAACGCGCCAAGGCAATGGCCATGAGCAAAGCCAGCGTCAAGAGCCCGCGTTCAGAGAAGTTCAAGTCACCGGCACAAATTCCAGAATAGGAATGCACCAGGATTTCATTCAGATGGCTATGCCAAAGTACAGGCTATGGACATCATCGGGGTGACATACCAGCAGAGGCCCCTGTCCAGAGTTGGCCACTCTGCATCCAAACGCGGGCGCGCAAGATGATCCGAGAGAGGATTCCTTCTGAAGAGACCAAACAGAAGCATGAGAGCTCTGGGTCATCTTCATCCACGGGGTCACCTTCACCCATGAAGACGGTTCTCTGAAAGATAACTCAAGGCGTGGTCTCTCAGAGCAAACAAAAGAAAACAATCCAAGTTTGGATTATTGAAAAGGGGGCACACCCTATTTATAGGCAATTCTCAACAACTGCCATTAATGGTGCGTCAATCGGAACCGTCGCGCACGACTGTCAAAGCCCAATCAAAAACGGACGCGTGGAACGCTGCTTTGGAAACCGTCGAAGTGAGCCGTTTTTCAACCGCCAGCGTCGGTTCTGCATGCAAGAGCATTAACGCCTAAATCCATTGAGAGGCCGACGCGTGGATAACTGCCTTGGGAAGCAACGAACGACCCAGAATCCCAATCGACAGCGAAGACTTGACGTTCAAAGATCTCCTAAAATCTTTTAAGTCAGGTTGCATTAAACGCAGATGGGAAAGCCGCGTCCCTTCAGCAGACAAGGCTGCGTCTCTTGCGCCTGCCCGATCTGCGCAAAACATATTTGCGTTATTCAGAGCCGCGTCTCACCTTGAGATTGACGCTGCGTCTCACTCCATGGACTGACGGCCGCGTCTCACTTTATGGATCAATACTGCGTCTCATCTTTTGATTGACGCTGCGTCTCATCAAGAAGACCGCGTATCAATCTGTGATTGACGCCGCGTCTCATCAAAAGGACTTAGTGAAATCTAAGTTCCTAGTGAATGATGACCGCGTCTCACTCTGTGATTGACGCTGCGTCTCATCAAAAGGACTTAGTGAAATCTAAGTTCAGGTGGACTGACGCCGCGTCTCATTAAAAGAACTTAGTCCTATCTAAGTTTAGTATTCGCAGCCAGTGATCAAGAAGTTGGGTTCATCCGCAGCTAAGCAAAGAAGGTGGAGCCAAAAACTTCGAAACTTTTATATCAAAAGAATGATAAAAGTGGATACAAAACACTCTTGATAAATTGAGTGTCCTTTTCTTTACAAAAAGAAAAAGAAAAGAAGGCTAAATGTCCTGGTTCGCCAAGGAACGGATTTGTTCCCTAAGACGGTGAATCTCGTGTTGGCGTGCCCTTTCAGCTTCCATAATGGCCTGGTTCCGCAGCTCCGCTTCGGATAAGAAATTTCTTGCGGCCAGCTGCGTTCGCAGAGACTCCACCCTGGAAGAATGTAGAGACAGACTCTCTTCAGCTCGCGCCTTAGCAGCCCGTTGCTCCTCTAGCTCCTTCTTGAGGGTAACAAGCTTCTCCTCATTGAGCGCAAGCACAGCTTCTGCCCTGGCAATGGTGTCCCGAGCCCTGATGATGACTTGCTCTGTGCTCTGCACGGTAAGCTCGGATTCCCTTGAATCGTCAGCTAGTTTCTGACATTCAGCCTGGGAATATTCGAGGCTGCGAATCTCTGCAGCGATTTGTGCCTCCGCCTCCTGTCGCTCTCGCTCTTGAGCAGCTAGGAGCCTGGTCAAGGTGGCCTGGGCCTCACCAAAAGAGCCAGCATCTTCCAAAGACTCCAGCTCCTGCAGGCCGTCTCCCAGTTGCTCCACCACCCGCAGACACGCCTTGGCAAGTGAGGGGCCTCCGGTTAATTCGACATTCACAGCCAGATTTTTAAGAAGCGTCTGGGCAAACTGAAAGGTGCTGTTTCCACGTAAGATGAGATCAATACATGATCCCATCGAAGCGAAGAATTGTTGCACCATCTGACGTGCCAGTTCCCCCATGTCTTCACCACCTAGGAAGCTTCCCGACCCCTTTTCTGTCACGGGATAAGGGATATAGGGCGGATCCTCTCGCACCAGAGCCGTGCTGGCCGTCGATACGGCAAGAGCTAGACTGGCCGCTGACGCTTCCGGAGGTACTACCTCTGCAGGAGCCTCCACGACCAATGAGGGAGTAGTAAGCACAACCTCCTCAGAAACCTCCACCGAGACTTGAGCTGTATGGCCTTCTGGAAGGGTACCAACCATCGGACTCTCCACCTGAGCCCCCTCAGTCCTCTCTGCAAGTTATCGCAGCGTCAGCCACAATGATGGAAAAGCGAAACATTTAAAACGTCAGAGCTGCCTTACCAAGTTGGAGGTCCAGAGGTGTCGAACCCTGCGGGGTAGAATTCTCCCCGGCTTCAGCAGTAACCTCCTCGCCCGGCAGAGTGAGAGCCTCTTCAGCCTCAGTGGTTGCTTCCTCTTCTGGCAGAGTGGAAGGCTCCCCAGTTTCAACAGCTGCCCCCTTTGAGGGTATCTCAGCAGCCGAGACCTCAATCCCCTTGGGCCGGGTCAACTCTATCACCATCTCCTCAATATGCGAGGAGGTTGTAGCCTCAGCATCTTCGGCCGACCCTGCAACATAAGAGAAGAATGTTAGAACATCCTCTTCGAATATGTAAAGAGAAATTAGGACAGAAGATGGAAAGAGTACCTTCAGCAGGGATAATCGCTAGCGGTGATACAGTCGATGGCTCACCCCCGTATATTTCTTCCTCCGAGATATGGGAGAACTTTTCCGGATCAGGAAAAGTGGGTTCATCACCATAATCAACATCGTCTTCAAACTCGCTTTCCCCTGAGAGTGAGGAAGACGATAGCGCCTCACGCGAGACTCCTGCAGCCGGAGCCTTGCCACCAACTACCCCTGTGGTAGGGCTGGGGTCAGCCATCCGAGGACTGGAAACGAAGACAGACGGAGACCCGGGCTGTTGAGCTGAGGAAGACTCGGGCTGAGCCGACACCCCCGGAATATTGACATCTCCTCCGCTCATTATATCAACCTCTAGCTGCTCATCCTCGTCAGTGGCGGCGGATCGATCAACGAGCTCCCCTTCCTCCGCAGACCCGTGGCCTCTGCTAAGCGACCTAGGGGGACGGACTAAAGGAATGTCCTCTTCAGCTATGTCTTCCTCCCTCAGTGCCTCAACGACAGCAGGGAGCTCTTCAGATCGAGAGACTTCGGTTGCCAAGTCTCTTCGAACCTTCTTCGGAGTGGGTTCAGCAGTGGGAGTAGAGCCTTGACGACGCTTGCTCACCGCCTGTCGAGACTTAGTTGCTTGCGACTCTGCCCTAGACGCTTGTGGCTCCGCCCTTGGTGGTCGCGGCTCCATGGCTCGTGGCTCCCTCTCATTCTTCGCCCGACCTCTCATTCTTCGCCCGACCTCCTTTTGAGCCTTCAGGTACTGTTCTACGAGTTTCGTCGGCTTACTAGAATCCGTCCTTGCCTCGAGACTTGCATTGATGCTCTCGATGCATGAAGACGCCGGAAAATAGTCTGGTGTTTGGATGGCCTGGGA
Source organism: Agave tequilana (assembly GCA_038442645.1). NCBI lineage: Eukaryota > Viridiplantae > Streptophyta > Magnoliopsida > Asparagales > Asparagaceae > Agave > Agave tequilana. The sequence continues at coordinate 4,419 of JAVJIF010031577.1, read as the reverse complement.
GTACCAAGTGCAGAAGCTGAAGCTCGTACGGCACTTGGGCCCTTCGAGAGGTAGACGAAAAGTTACTCCCGTCCCTCCAGCCACACTATAGTACCAGGCCCGAGCACCCTCGAACAGGTTCCCTTCGAAGGCGAGTCGAGCATTGGGGTTCCCGACATAGAGCTGATCATAGCCGAACTGTCGAGCGAAGCGATTCGGCATGTACGGCTCAATGGTACATGACGTCCCTTGTCGGAAAAGCACATATCCGGGCCGGATGTTGAGCAACCACCAGAAGGCTCCCGCGGATAACCTCGTGAAGTCATCTGGGCCAACAGAATCAACAAGTAGATCCCCGGGAGATGCACCAGGGATCTGGGGAGGCAGCGATTGAGCTGATAGTTCGCAGGGTCGGAAAGGCACTTCCGGACGTAATATATATAAGGTTCACGCCATTTCGAACCCTCCAATCGCTGTACAAAAGGGACAGAACTCTCCCTCCAACGCACCGCCGTCATCAAGGAAGGGCAATGCATCACGTACCAAGCCATGAGGTACGTGTAAGGCAGCTCGACACGAGGGTTGGGACGCTTCACCATCGGACTCCCCTCTGAGTCAACATACGGCTTCCCTCGGAGTCTGCAGTTTTCGGTGGCTCGCAGAAACTCTTAGTGAGCGCCCGCAGCCCGCTCTGAATACCAGCCGCCACGGCCGGGAGAAGGGCTATGGGGTTGCCATGAGCCAGGAGCACCGCCGGGTACACCACGTCAGCAACAATGACTTCATGCGGCAGCGTGGGCACCACACAGCGCTTCAGCCACAGCATCAGAAAGCCCGCCAACAACGCCCGATCGGAGATAGGGGTCCGGGCTTGATGGTGAAAGCTCTCAAAAACCAAGTCAGGGTCGAAACCATCCTCATTCGACTCCGTGGTGTAGAAACTGTCGAGAGCCTGGTCGATCCTGTCTTCAATCTCCCTGTCGGAGCTGGGAGCCAATCGGGTTATCAGATGGTCTTTGGTGTTGACGTTGTTGAACAAGTAACTGGCCCAAGACAGTTGCTTGACTCCCTGCGACCGCCATTTGGTTATCTGGCCGCAAATGTGGAAGTGACATAGCACTTCCCAGTAGGTCTCATATATGAGGGGAAACTCCTCCTTCAAATAGTGAAGCTCCACCGTGGTCGGGACATATTCCTCATAGGGAATGTCCCCTGTCGACAGCCCCGAGACCTCATGCAGCTCGTGCAGAGCAAGGCCCATCTCCCGACCGGAGTGAAGAACGTTCCCGTCAAAGAATTATAACGCTCTAGAATCCCGAAGAAGTTCTGAGAGCTTTGAGGGATCCCCCACTGCACGGCTCTGACCGCTGGGTACAATCCCACACGCTTTAGCAGATCCCCGAGCTCGGTGAGAACAAAGCCGACCATCCTGCCCCACCAATAGTTCTCCGTGGAACGGACCCACCCCGGTGCACGGAACCCAACGGGATAATCACCCTCCGCTTCCATGAATGCGTTGAGGAAGGTAGTACCAAGTTGTGGTATCTCCCCAGCCGGAACATCAGACTTGCGCGACCCAGGGAAAAGGCCGATAACCGACCTGTCATGGCTGTCATGACGGTACACTTTGTGGGAGCCCAAATCACCGAGAGTAATCTCAGGGACATATCGAGAGAGGTCCCATTCCATCTTCCGAGGGACGGACATGTGCTGGAAGTAGGACAGCGGGAACATCCTCTCCATGTTCGGAAGAAAGAATCTTCCACCCCTTATTTGACGGAGCCATTTGTAAGTCCCGTCATATACGCGATAGCCGCCATCGTGGATACGATCTCCGAAGAAGAAGAAGGCAGGCTTCTCCAGTTTGATGCCAGCATCCGTTGCAAATGCTGCATCAGTCATGAGCACCCGAAGAGTCCTCATGTCAACATTTGAGAGCCTCTCCCCACGAGCCTGCGACTTGTCAGCTGTCACAGGAACAGTCCTTTGTAACACAAAGGTCAAGTCCCGGTCAGCACCCCCTACATGTCCAAAGTGGCGCTTCTTGGCGAGTGAAGTAGCAGGGCGTGGCGCTGCAAAAAGAAAAGGACACTTAGTTAGATACTCTATCAAAAGCAAGAAAAAAAAATGCTAAGTGTTCATAATCCGAACGCAGAAGAGACACTGGACGCAGGAATTTCAAATCCGCGTCCAGACCTGCGCATCCACGCAGAAGAGACACTGGACGCAGGAATTTCAAATCCGCGTAGACCTGCGCATCCACGCAGAAGAGGCACTGGACGCAGGAATTATCAAATCCGCGTCCAGACCTACGGATCGGCGTCTCCACAACATTCTCCTTGATGTCACTTCTGAGGTGCGAAAAGAAGAGAGTTATCCACCTTAACCCTTCCACCACCATGATCGCCAGAAGTTAAGGAGGGTAACTCCCTTCCTTTCACATCCCCAGATGTCAAAGTGCTTGGACTCGGGTGCCAGATGAAACAGAACGCAAGGATCAAATCCGCGTTCTGTAAACTAAGTCCGCGTCTGAACCCTTCACAATTAGAAAATATTCTAAGTGAAGAATCTGAAGCGCAGGACCCAATGGCGCGAGGGTCCAAACCCGCGTCATGGTTATCAACCCAAAGACTGCGTCTGGGAATCAAACACGATCTAAATTCGTGTGTTAAGGATTCTTAAAGGTTCTTGGAACTTCCTTTAATGGCGGCCTAAAAGGCATTTACCTTGGAGACCTGGGGAGACAACATCCTGCGCAGAGGAGGAGCTGCCCCTCCGGGCATCGGCGACGGTCGCCTTTGAAGAAGAAGCAATCGGCTTGGTTGGGAGCCATGGCTAATTCGATCCAAGGTTCAAGAAGATGAACTGAAGAGGAAGTTCTCTTTCTTAATCTTATCAACGAGTACGTTCGGAGAAGAAGAGGAATCCTCCAACTGTGGCCTTTTATAGGCACAAGGATTCGCAAAGATACGCGGCGTATGGCTCGATGAATTCCGCGGCGAATCTCTGTTCGACGCGTGGAACAAAATCACTTTAACGCACAGAGAAGATCATGCACCACAACTCTACGCGAACCGTCGCTCGACACGTGGCACGGATCATTTAATGCGCCAGGAAATCCGCGCGCCAAAAGGCGAAATCCCTTCGGTTCCCCAGGCCAACTGGCAGAGCAATCATGACGTGGCACGCACCGACGGCCATGTCTCTTCGATGGTTATGCCCCGTCAGCATCGCCATAAATGCGCCCAGACAATCGCATCTATATTCAAAAGATGCGTCTCTCGGAGTTCGCGTCTTCAGCTGAACATCGCGTCTGCCTTATGAAGATCAGTCGCGTCTCCATTGCCAAAGGACGCACGTTACAGAAATCGCCCCCTTTACAGCAGTACCATCTCTGCTTTCTGAAAAAGAACCTGCGTTTGGCCTCCTGCCTCTGCAAAATCAGTTCAACAGTACACTGACGCACGCAGACGACCAACCACTCCTGGCTTAAAGCGCGCCAGTGACAGACTAAAAGCAATCGGGGAGGGTTAGACTGTGCATCTAGACAATCAACATGATCAACTCTGGGGGCTTCAAAGAGTTCAACAGTACACTCACGAAGACCAACTCCAGATAAGATTAAACCCAGAGCATCAACAGTCTAGTCATGAAGGCGAACTCAGCTAGAGTCCAAAGTATTTCGAAATCCGTCCCAGTTAACTGCGGAATGTCGAAAACTTTGGAGGGGGTTCTGTAGGCTGTCTAAAAATCACAAAGACAAGCCACCAAAACGCAGAGATTCAAGATCAAGGCGCGTTGGCTCAACGCCCGCGTCTCAGCATCAAGGCGCGTCGGCCCGAAGCCCGCGTCTCAGCATCAAGGCGCGTCGGCCCGAAGCCCGCGTCTCAGCAACAAGGCGCGTTGGCTCGACACCCGCGTCTCGGTTGCAACTACCCGGATTGCGGGGCCAATCACCGCGCATGTAGCGGGTAGTGGCCCCTCATGTGGAGCATTTTCAGGGGGCACGATCACCCCCTAAAAACATATAAATAGTCCCGTCACTATTGAAGACGGGGACGACAATTTATCGGGCAAGGGAGGATTTTGGAGAAGAAAAAAAAAGGAGATCATCAACAGAGAGAGAAAAGACTCTTCAGCGAGCTTACTGAGTACTAGCCGCTCTTCGCCTACCTCCTCTTCTAGAGTTTTGGTAGACGGAGCTGAGTTACTCCCTCTACCTGCCAAGGAGAAGATCCCTCGACGGTCCAGAACGGTCATCTGGTCAACGGAGAACAAGATTCACTCTCCACCGCCACACGAAGAACCCAGCACTAAACAAAGGGGGAATTCAAGATTCAATATTCTCCCTCCCTTGTAACCGGAAGATTAGCCTGTTGTAATTTTTTCATCTGATTCAAGGAAAATTTTACTCCAGCCCCCCCTTTTCCGCGTCAAACA
>JAVJIF010031576.1:90000-117224 GCA_038442645.1 Agave tequilana | reverse complement strand
ATCAAGGCGCGTTGGCTCAACGCCCGCGTCTCAGCATCAAGGCGCGTTGGCTCAACGCCCGCGTCTCAGCATCAAGGCGCGTCGGCCCAAGCCCGCGTCTCCGCATCAAGGCGCGTCGGCCCGAAGCCCGCGTCTCAGCATCAAGGCGCGTCGGCCCGAAGCCCGCGTCTCAGCAACAGGCGCGTTGGCTCGACACCGCGTCTCGTTTGCAACTACCCGGATTGCGGGGCCAATCACCGCGCATGTAGCGGGGTAGTGGGCCCTCATTGTGGAGCACTTTTCAGGGGGCACGATCACCCCCTAAAAACCTATAAATAGTCCCGTCACTATTGAAGACGAGGACGACAATTATCGGGCAAGGGAGGATTTTGGAGAAGGAAAAAAGGAGATCATCAACAGAGAGAGAGAAAAGACTCTTCAGCGAGCTTACTGAGTACTAGCCGCTCTTCGCCTACCTCCTCTTCTAGAGTTTTGGTAGACGGAGCTGAGTTACTCCCTCTACCTGCCAAGGAGAAGATCCCTCGACGGTCCAGAACGGTCATCTGGTCAACGGAGAACAAGATTCACTCTCCACCGCCACACGAAGAACCCAGCACTAAACAAAGGGGAATTCAAGATTCAATATTCTCCCTCCCTTGTAACCGGAAGATTAGCCTGTTGTAATTTTTCATCTGATTCAAGGAAAGTTACTCCACCCCCTTTTCCGCGTCAAACAAGAGATGGCGACTCCGCTGGGAATACGTTTGTCACTGACGAACAAGCCGTGGCGCAGGATGATCTCCTCCGTAGGGGGAAAATGGTCGAGACACTTGTTGTGGAGTTCGACCAGGCGAAGTATGAAGAGTTTCTCTCTTCTGGCTCCAAGAGCCCAAAGACCCGCGTCTGTCGCAGGGTCTCGGCGGGGAATGGCCCCGAAGCCCGACCTGAAGCTCTCTTGGGCGCCGCTGCTGTTGCCCACTGTGCCCAGCAAAGTTCACGCGTCAACGCCTCTCAGAAGGCCCGCGCGATCCCAAGCACAGTTGCTGTTGCGACCAACTCCGGCGCACAGAAACCCCCGTCAGCGTCTCTCAGGAGACCCGCGTGGTGAAACTCCCTGATGTTCAACATCAGGATGTTGTTGGTTTCTCTCCACCTCCTCGACGCAACCGGAATGCTGAGCGTCGACAGAGGAGACGTGCGCGTCAACTGCAAGTTGGAACCGTTGGTTGTCCAACTGAAGCTGGACGCAACGTACAGTCTCGCGCCTTGCCCGCGTCACGTCCAGTACGTGAAATCCGCGTTTGGCGGCCCAAGCGCGCAACTCCTCAAGTTGAGTCCTCTGAAGACCAACTTACCAAACGCCAGAATGAAGCTTCTGCGTCTCGTCAAACGCAGGAAGCACGCACCCAGAGACGAGGCGCCCTGCAGCCCACTCTCTCTCACGCGGCTCAGCCCGGACGCACCAGGCAGCAACGCGATACTCGCGTCTCATCTCAACAGAGACGCCAGACGCGCGTTCCACAGTCACGACGCGGAAACCGCGTCCCTGAAGTCTGCGTCCATTCTGCACAGCACATGGATGCCTCCCGTCTTCGACGTTGTGAGGCTAGTCTCTTTGATCCCTCTTCCATGGATTTGAGGGATTATCTGACAAAGAAAAGAAGTGCCCACCAGGTCACTTCATCCTGCTGCTGCCAACGGCTTATCTCCATGCTTGCGGAGTGCCGTTGCGGGTCGAGTGTGCACCAGCGGTCCTTGGCTGGACAACTGACCTCGATTCCCCCGTCAGCCAAAAGAAGGCGCTCCTCCCATAGAAGGAGAGTCTTCTCTGACATTGAATACCCGGAGCTTACTGCGAACATGACAAGCAGGAGCAAGGGGAAACAACTTGCAGTCAGCTCAGACGAGTCCGAGTCTGACTCTGAACCGGAAGGGGTGTATCGACACACTCGCACCCGGACGGGGGCCATTCCCCCAATTGACTATAATGCCTTAGCCCACGGCATTAGAGCGAATGATTCCCACTCCGCCGTAGTGGAATCAGGGGCTTCGAACTCTTCCGTCGAGAAGGAGACCTCTGCCTACATGACAGGCACTCCTGAGGAGACGGCAAGACGTATAGAGCAGGTCCAGAAAGCACAAATGGACATGATTATTTCCCAGCAGGCGTCGATTGACTCCCTCAAGCAGGCATTGCACAACTGCTGGAAGACAGGAGGAAATCTCCTCCTAGGAGGTCAAAGGGCAAAGGGAGAAAGGGAGGAAGCTCATCTTTCGAACCTTCTGAGGAGGCGCGACGATCTACTTCAAATTGTCCAAATCTTCGTCGCACGACCCAGAAAAGGCTCATACTAAAAGAATGAGTCAACTGGAGCAACGCCTCAATGCCCTTGCCAGCCGCAAAGACCTCCAAGAAGTTGGAGTGGTCCGGCCCTATCCAGCTGAGTGGGATCTAGTCCCGTACCCTCCTAAGTTCAAGGCTCCAACCCTCCAAGCCTTCGATGGGAAGGGGTCCCCTAATCAGCACATCTACTACTTCAAATCCCAAACCGGGAATGTAGTAGATAATGACGCCATCCTGGCGCGACTATTCATCGGCACCCTGAAAGGGTTGGCCTTTGAGTGGTTCATGAAACTCCCGGAAGGTTCTATCAAGAACTGGGGCGATCTGGAGAAGCTGTTCTTAACACGTTTCTTCGAAGATGACTCCGAAGTCACGATGCCCACCCTTTTAGCTACCAAACAGCGGAGAGGGGAGTCCGTCAAATCTTTCGTGGAAAGATTTCGGAACACGGCACTCCGGTGCCCAAGCGGTATGACCCAGGCCACCCTGGTGGAAACATGCCGCCACAATCTCCAAACCTCACTCCTTGCTCAAATAGGAGTTGCTGAAAGCCGCACCTGGAAACAATTAGTCCAACAAGGTGAACAGGCTGAGGAGATTGTCGCCCGCGTCCGAGCGGAGGAAGGCAAGCCGCGGCCGGAAAGGTCGACAAGGCGTGCACCGGCACCAGACACATCCCTCCAAACAAAGCGGAAGGATAACTTGGCGACGGAGACCAAATCCCCCGCCAAACCTCAAACAGGCAGGGCAAGTGGCTCTTCAAGCCAGCCACGCCCCAGCAAGCAGTATTCCTTCAAGGAGGAACATGTCGATTCGCTCTTCAAGCTACTCAACAAGAGCAATCGGCTGAAACTCCCTGAAGTTAGACGCCCAGAGGAAGTCGGCAAGACCGACAATCCCAACTACTGCATGTACCACAGGATGTTGGGACATCCTACCAAAAGCTGCTACGTCTTCAAAGACATCCTTCAGGCTTTGATTGACGCGGAGGTGCTAAAGCTCCGACCAGAGCAGAAGAAGGTCACGGCTAATGTGACGTCGGTTCTCCAGTTCGGGAGACAACCTCCAACGCCTGCGGGGGTAACTCCTATTCCAAGGGGAGAATTAAGAGTGGTCAACACAGACCCTCACCAGCAGCAGGAGAAGGGCTTGGTACCCGTCCCTACGCCTCAAGGGGAAATTATGTGGGTCCACCCCGACCTAGTGGACAACCAGCAGTGGACTACTGTAACCAACAGGAAGTCCAAAGGCAAGGCAAAAGCTTCGTCCTGCCATGTGGTATGTGCCTCCTCCCGAGAAGCAGAAGATGATGTTCCCTCACTGACTGATTCAGAAGAGGAAACAATAGTCTTGGCCGCAGAGCCCAACCAACCAATGACGGGGACTCGTTCAGGACAGCCCTACTTGAAGCAATACGGCGAAGTGGCGGCAAACCCTCCACAACCGGCTGCAGAGCCAACTAGGCCCTCCACGAAGCCACCTGTGGAGAAGCAGAAGGAGACTCGATTCTCTCGAGCCCTTCAAAGAGGCATCGCGGAAGGGTCTTCGGCACCTTACCGCTTTGATGTCCTGGCTCAGCTGGCCAACATTCCGGCACGCATTACCTTGTATGAACTTCTTAGACTATCAAAGTCGACCAGGGAAGCTCTGCAAGAAGCTCTGGCAAATGCTGAGGTCTTCATGACCCAGGTGCCGAAGGAGGAAGATGTAGAGGATTGCCTCCACACTTCCCAGAATGCCCCCTGCATCACCTTCACGGCAGATGATATGCAGGTGAAAGGGAAGCATGATCGACCCCTGTACTTCACAGGTTACATCGGATCATCTGAGGTGAACCGCATTCAGGTAGATCCAGGGTCCGCATTGAGCATTATGCCCCGCCGAGTCATGCAACACCTCGGCATCCCTACCCACCGTCTGAGCCCTACACAGACGACCATCTACGGGTTCAATGCCAATGGCACCCGTCCGATGGGGAAAATCAAGCTCAAGTGCCAGATTGGGAGCCTCAAGTCGGAGGTGACGTGCTACGTCATCGATGCCGACACTTCCTACAATCTGCTGCTGGGACGACCATGGATTCACCGCAACTCCATCGTTCCCTCCACTCTTCACCAAGTCATGAAATACATTGACGCGAGTGGGAAGGTGCAAACGTTGGTTGCCGAAAGGTATCCGTTTAAGGGGGTCGAGAATTATTTCACGGATTCCCTCTTATATCAGGATCCGGTGGATGAAACCCCGCAACTGGAGGTGCCAGACTCTGGTAATGAGGCTGACACTGAAACCGAGCAAGAAGAGTGCTTGTGGAAGTTAGAACCACTTGTAAAGAGCACTAATAAGCTCGATGTTGATAATACCACCGACGATGCAGGCGGTTGGTATATTAATGAGAATCTAGACTTTGAGTACTTCTCTGCGTGTGCATCCGATTCAATACCATCGGATACTAGTACCGACGTAGACGATGACATCTGGTCGGCAATGGATGCTTTGACATCATTGCATGTACCAGTAAAATCATCTTTCGGGACATACCAGGATAATGGTGATGCGCAGGAATCTATATTCATGGTTCCGACAAGACGAAAAGGCCAAAAACCAATCCTTTTGGGCGAATGACGACTGAACGACTCCCCGCGAAGAATCAGAAAGCGAGGAGGAATCCCCTCAGCTCAGTCATTATGAACAAAAAACGCTCAAAATGATGAAATGCATGGGGTATGACCTAACCAACAGACCCGGGTTGAACTTTGGCAAAGGAAGAAGAACGCTACTTCACTCCTTTGTGCCGAAAGGGAAGGCCCCCGATTATTATCATCGGACGCGCAGGGGGTTGGGCTATGTATCAACTCCGGTCCCGTCAGCCTCCGATTCTCAAGAATCGTCGAGCAACGATTACTCTTCAGACACATCATCTTGGGAGTCAGATGTCAGTGTCGGCAACATCTTCAAGGAACTTTCAGTGAACATGGTTTCGACAAGCCACCTGGAAGATGGAAATGAAGAAATGATCCAATCTGATACAGATCCTTGGATCAAACATTTAAATGCTCTTTGGGATACCCGCTTTGAACAGCGTGAGCCACCCACAGAAGACAAGGTTGTTCAGATCAACCTAGGAGATGAGGCTAACCCTAAGCCCATCTTCATAAGTGACGGCCTGTCACCTTCAGAGAAGAAGGATCTAATATCTCTTGTACAAGAGTATATAGACGTCTTCGCCTGGAATTATGAGGACATGCCAGGACTCGATCCTCAAGTGGCCATGCACCGCCTCAACATCAATTCGGACGTAAAACCTGTCAAACACAGCAGCGACGGTTCCGTCCCGAAATAATGGAAGCAATTCAATCAGAAGTTAGAAAGCTCATCGATTCTGGCTTCATCCGGGAAGAACAACATCCCGACTGGGTAGCCAACATCGTCCCCGTTTCCAAGAAGAACGGGAAGATCAGGATCTGCATCGACTTCCGTGATCTAAACGAGGCCTGCCCCAAGGACGAATTCCCATTGCCAATCACAGATGTCATGATTGACAATACTTGTGGATTCGAACGAATGTCCTTCATGGACGGATTCTCAGGATACAACCAAATCAAAATGTATCCTGATGATGAAAAGCACACCTCCTTCAGGACACCCCTAGGAGTGTATTGCTACACCGTCATGCCCTTCGGACTGAAGAATGCAGGGGCAACATATCAAAGGGCCATGAATGCCATTTTCCATCAGCAAATACGCAAAACGGTGGAATGTTATGTTGATGACATCGCGGTAAAAAGCCGCGCTAAAGGCGATCACGTAGCAGACCTGAAGGTGGTCTTCGACATCATGCGGGCTCATCAATTGAAGATGAATCCCACCAAGTCCTTCCTGGGGGTAGCCAGTGGCAAATTCCTAGGATTTGTTGTGACTTCCACAGGAATCCATTTGGACCCGGAAAAGATCCGCGCTATCCAGGAGATGCAACCCCCGAAAAGCCTCAAGGAGCTCAGGGGATTACAAGGACGATTGGCGTACATCCGCAGGTTCATCTCAAACCTTTCCGGAAGATGCCAACCCTTCACTAAGCTGATGAAGAAGGGTGTCTCATTCATTTGGGATGACGCTTGCCAACGAGCGTTCGAGGAAATCAAGCAATACCTCACCCAACCACCAGTCCTTGCAGCTCCAGTATCCGGAAAGCCGTTTCTGGTGTACGTCCGAGCGATGGATCATTCTTTGGGAGCTCTACTAGCTCAGAATGACGATCAGGGACGTGAGCAAGCAATCTACTATCTAAGTAGAACAATGATCGGAGCCGAACATCGGTATAACCCGATCGAGAAGGAATGTTTGGCACTGGTGTTCGCTATCCAGAAAATGCGACACTATCTGGTAGGCCAAACTATAAATGTCATATCAAAAGTCAACCCTCTGAGGTTACTTATGACTAAACCTTCATCGCTAAATGGCCGGCTGGCAAAATGGGCCATGTTGCTATCCCAGTATGATATGCACTTTCTGCCGCAAAAAGCTATTAAGGGACAAGCGGTGGCAGACTTCCTAGCTGAACACCCAGATCCGAGGGCAGTCAAACTCTACGAGGATCTCCCAGATGAAGTTGCCGAAGCCCACCTGACTCAGACATCGTTCGAAAGTCAAGTGTGGCAACTTTTCTTCGACGGTGCATCAAGGACAAGCCCCAAGGGACATGTAGTGGCGGGGGTAGGAGTAGTACTTGTCTCCCCACAAAATTACGTGATACCCCGAGCTGTCTCACTAACGGAGCCTTGTTCCAACAATGTGGCGGAATACAATGCTCTATTGATTGGGATGCAGCTCGCCGATGAGATTGGCGTTAAAAATCTCGAAGCATACGGTGACTCTAAACTCATCGTCAGTCAAATTCGCGGGGAGTACGAAGTCAGACATGAGGACTTAGTACCCTATTACAACGCAACTATCCGCATGGCCGAGGGGTTTGCTAACTTCTACATCGACCATGTACCGCGCAGGCAAAATGCGCACGCCGATGCACTCGCATCCCTGGCAGCCTCCTTAGCTCTTCCAACTGGAGCAATGGAGAAGATATTCGTCTACAGCCACGACCTGTATTGCCCGAAAAATACTCTCAAGGACTATCATGAGTCAAAGGGAGATTGTCGAGGCAAAGAAGTGCTGGAATTGTCGGCCGGTCCAGAGCTTAAAGACTGGCGATTCCCCTACATCGACTATGTCTTGTACGGCATCCTGCCTGAGGACACCAAGGAAGCGGCTGCCATTCGAAGGAAAGCCCCTAAATTCTACTATAATGCGACCACGCGAACATTGTATCGTCGATCGTATGACGGAATCTTACTTCGGTGTCTCTCACCAAAAGAGGCCCAGGAGGTATTGAAAGAGGCTCACGACGGTACGTGCGGAGCCCATCAACCTGGCCCAAAACTGGCATATCGACTCCAAAGGTTGGGTTACTATTGGCCCAAGATGGTTGCCGACGCCGTCGCCTATGCCAAAAGATGTCATGCTTGCCAAATACATGGAGATTTTATCCATCAAGCACCAGGGTACCTCCACTCTACGACCTCTACATGGCCATTTGAAATGTGGGGGATGGATGTGGTTGGTCCTATCAGTCCGCCATCATCAAAAGGACATCGGTTCATTCTGGCGATAACCGATTACTTCTCCAAATGGGCTGAAGCCATCCTTTGAAGGAGGTCAAGTCGTCGAACGTGATCAAGTTCGTGAAACATCACGTTATTTACCGTTTCGGCGTACCTCGGCGAATTGTCCATGACAATGGACCCCAGTTCATCAGCCAGGCTTTCCAGAGATTCTGCGCTAAGTTCAGAATCCAGAGTGTGTCTTCAACGGCATACTATCCTGCCGCCAATGGCCTCGCAGAAGCTTTCAACAAGACTATTGGCAAGCTTCTCAAAAAGTTCGTCTCGAAAAGTCAACGAGACTGGGACGACAAGTTGGGTGAATGCTTATGGGCTTACCGCACAACTGTGCGAACCCCGACTAAGGCCACGCCGTTTTCCTTGGTATACGGATGTGAAGCCGTGCTTCCCCTGGAGATCCAAATTCCATCTCTACGCGTCGCCTTGACAGCAGAGATGACGGCAGAGGAGAAGCATCGACAGCGACTCCAGGAACTGGAGGCCTTAGACGACAAGCGTCTGCAAGCCCAACAGCAAATCGAGCTCTACCAGGCTCGAATCACCAGAGCCTTCAACAAGAAAGTTAAAGTGCGAACTTTCAAGAAAGGCGACCTAGTCTTAGCCGTCAGAAGACCCATGGTAATGACGCACAAGACAAAAGGAAAATTCCAACCCAAATGGGAAGGACCATTTGTAGTAGAGTCAGTCTACTCAAATGGATCATATCGCCTCATAACCTCGAATGGCGATACACTCATGATGCCTATTAACGGCAGGTTCCTGAAGAAATACTATCCCTAGACAGTATTCTTCCACTGATCAAGTTAAAAATACACCTCTGATCAGAAACATCCGACGCCTCCGACGGCTAAGGATAGAGGAAAATGTTGGCTTCTAAGCCCAACATAAGTCTTCGACAACTCATCATGCTGAGGGGAATAGCATGGCTAGCCCAACTCAAACGGTAGTTGGTAAAGGCATCTCAAATCCGTTGATAGCTGAGGGTTTGCTAAAAATCCTAAGTGGACTTGAGTCCACTCTTTCCTCCAAAATCCCTTACCAATTCTCATCCATAGAATGGTAGGACCACAAAATGCAATCATTACTACGTTAACACTATACCTCTGGTAATGAATACTCTTTGTCGAGTATAAACTTTGCTTGTTAACTCTGCATAGAGTAACAAACTCTCAAATTTGCCAAGTTAACACTATACCTCTGGCATTTCAAATTCCACTTGTCAATTCTCATCAATAGAATGACAGGTCCTCAAATTGCTCTTATCACGAGCCAATTCTTGTCAAGTTAACATTACACCTCTGACAAACTACTGTTTAAGTTAACATTACACCTCTAAGCAGTACATCGAGTGCCTGTCAAGTTAATATCACACCTCTGATAGTCACCTTTCTTCAGACTTCCGTATCGAAGCTGAAATGGACGATGCCAAGTTAACACTACACTTCTAGCATCCGAGTCATCGCTAAGTTCAACAATACACCTATGGCCATGACCTTTCCTCGACTTCTTTGTCAAAGTCGAGACGACTAATGCCAAGTTCAACATTACACCTCTAGCATTATCCTCACTGTTAAGTTAAACATCACACCTATGACAGTGACTTCCTCAGTTTTCCCAAATAAAACTGAGATGCTGATGAGTTAAGTTAATATCACACCTCTAACTCATGTCCTTGTCAAGTTAACATTACACTTCTGACAAGACTACTTCTAAACCGTTAAGTTAATATCACACCTCTAACGGTAAAGACCTTCCTAGATTCCCCGCGAGTCTAGTCTCATTTGATACTCTCCCCGACAGAGTATCAAGTTCATTTAGAAACATTGTTGGTTAACATTACACCGTTAACAATGTTTCCGTCAAACTCCCCAGCTGATCTTAAATCAAGTTAATCCCAAATCCTTGATAAAAGTTCATCTTCCCTGGGGGTACGAACTCCACTTGTCACTTTCTTTTACAAAGTGGCAGGTCCACCAAAAAAATCATCCCATCCCTGTCAAGTTAATATCACACCTCTGACAGTATCATGAAAACTCCTGAAATAGGATCTTTCCTTACAAATCTTGACTTATTAAGATTACCACTATAATTTTGATAAGGTCAAAAGATTCCTTGCTTCTACGTGTCTAACTGAAGACAAAAAGTTAAGACAATGAAGGAGGCAAAAAGAAAAGTGTCACTTTTATTTATATATCCAAGCATATGAAAGTGATACAAAACGCTCTCTTATACAATAAGATGAGTGTTACAATTAAGGAGTACAAAGAAGTCCCTCTCTCTCTCAGAGGCCGTACTCACTCCTTGAAACCGCGTCTGATCCCAGGTGCACAATTGGAGCCGATTGCGCCATGGCGATGACGCAAAAATCGAAAGCGCCCTAGCTGACTAAGCTAAGAGCAATGGTGTTCTTGAGGTCCAGCGGCAGCAGAAAGTCCTGCAACCCTTCATTCATCACCATCCCTTTCCCCAGCAGGCCATCCAACGGAGTGTCCTTGATGTCACTTCTGGAGTAGGGAGAGGAAGAGGATCTTTCCGCCACCGTAACCGCCGGAACCTCCTCGCCGTCATACCTGACCTGACCATCTCTTGCCATCAGACATGGTTGGTGCAGAAGATCTGAAGAGACCTTGGCGAGATTTGGGTCCTCGTCGGAGATATAATTTACTCTCTTACAAACGACGAGGACCATAATTTACTCTCTTACAAACGAACATTGAGCAAGTTCGCCCGCCGATATATTCTTTCCGGGGCCCAGCAAACCTGAAAAAGGACGAGCAAGCCTACCTGCAAAGAATAAACAAGAGAGTTAGAAAATCTGGAACTTAGTACACTTCGACAAAGAAAACTAAGTGACAGACGCGGCAGTCATTGAAGACTTCAGACGCGGGAACAACCCGCACGGTCAAACCACCGCGTCGGCAGAAACAGACGCGAGTCAAAACTGTGCCACGCACAGGATTCAAAGCAACGCGGCCTCAGTTTGCACCCGCGCTTAATGCACAAGACGCGAAAAACTTCAGAACGCCGAAAATTGCCATCTCTCTGTTGGGTGAACAGGAGTTGCAAGATTCAGGTCTGAAACGCGCCAAGGCAATGGCCATGAGCAAAGCCAGCGTCAAGAGCCCGCGTTCAGAGAAGTTCAAGTCACCGGCACAAATTCCAGAATAGGAATGCACCAGGATTTCATTCAGATGGCTATGCCAAAGTACAGGCTATGGACATCATCGGGGTGACATACCAGCAGAGGCCCCTGTCCAGAGTTGGCCACTCTGCATCCAAACGCGGGCGCGCAAGATGATCCGAGAGAGGATTCCTTCTGAAGAGACCAAACAGAAGCATGAGAGCTCTGGGTCATCTTCATCCACGGGGTCACCTTCACCCATGAAGACGGTTCTCTGAAAGATAACTCAAGGCGTGGTCTCTCAGAGCAAACAAAAGAAAACAATCCAAGTTTGGATTATTGAAAAGGGGGCACACCCTATTTATAGGCAATTCTCAACAACTGCCATTAATGGTGCGTCAATCGGAACCGTCGCGCACGACTGTCAAAGCCCAATCAAAAACGGACGCGTGGAACGCTGCTTTGGAAACCGTCGAAGTGAGCCGTTTTTCAACCGCCAGCGTCGGTTCTGCATGCAAGAGCATTAACGCCTAAATCCATTGAGAGGCCGACGCGTGGATAACTGCCTTGGGAAGCAACGAACGACCCAGAATCCCAATCGACAGCGAAGACTTGACGTTCAAAGATCTCCTAAAATCTTTTAAGTCAGGTTGCATTAAACGCAGATGGAAAGCCGCGTCCCTTCAGCAGACAAGGCTGCGTCTCTTGCGCCTGCCCGATCTGCGCAAAACATATTTGCGTTATTCAGAGCCGCGTCTCACCTTGAGATTGACGCTGCGTCTCACTCCATGGACTGACGGCCGCGTCTCACTTTATGGATCAATACTGCGTCTCATCTTTTGATTGACGCTGCGTCTCATCAAGAAGACCGCGTATCAATCTGTGATTGACGCCGCGTCTCATCAAAAGGACTTAGTGAAATCTAAGTTCCTAGTGAATGATGACCGCGTCTCACTCTGTGATTGACGCTGCGTCTCATCAAAAGGACTTAGTGAAATCTAAGTTCAGGTGGACTGACGCCGCGTCTCATTAAAAGAACTTAGTCCTATCTAAGTTAGTATTCGCAGCCAGTGATCAAGAAGTTGGGTTCATCCGCAGCTAAGCAAAGAGGTGGAGCCAAAAACTTCGAAACTTTTATATCAAAAGAATGATAAAAGTGGATACAAAACACTCTTGATAAATTGAGTGTCCTTTTCTTTACAAAAAGAAAAAGAAAAGAAGGCTAAATGTCCTGGTTCGCCAAGGAACGGATTTGTTCCCTAAGACGGTGAATCTCGTGTTGGCGTGCCCTTTCAGCTTCCATAATGGCCTGGTTCCGCAGCTCCGCTTCGGATAAGAAATTTCTTGCGGCCAGCTGCGTTCGCAGAGACTCCACCCTGGAAGAATGTAGAGACAGACTCTCTCAGCAGCTCGCACCTTAGCAGCCCGTTGCTCCTCTAGCTCCTTCTTGAGGGTAACAAGCTTCTCCTCATTGAGCGCAAGCACAGCTTCTGCCCTGGCAATGGTGTCCCGAGCCCTGATGATGACTTGCTCTGTGCTCTGCACGGTAAGCTCGGATTCCCTTGAATCGTCAGCTAGTTTCTGACATTCAGCCTGGGAATATTCGAGGCTGCGAATCTCTGCAGCGATTTGTGCCTCCGCCTCCTGTCGCTCTCGCTCTTGAGCAGCTAGGAGCCTGGTCAAGGTGGCCTGGGCCTCACCAAAAGAGCCAGCATCTTCCAAAGACTCCAGCTCCTGCAGGCCGTCTCCCAGTTGCTCCACCACCCGCAGACACGCCTTGGCAAGTGAGGGGCCTCCGGTTAATTCGACATTCACAGCCAGATTTTTAAGAAGCGTCTGGGCAAACTGAAAGGTGCTGTTTCCACGTAAGATGAGATCAATACATGATCCCATCGAAGCGAAGAATTGTTGCACCATCTGACGTGCCAGTTCCCCCATGTCTTCACCACCTAGGAAGCTTCCCGACCCCTTTTCTGTCACGGGATAAGGGATATAGGGCGGATCCTCTCGCACCAGAGCCGTGCTGGCCGTCGATACGGCAAGAGCTAGACTGGCCGCTGACGCTTCCGGAGGTACTACCTCTGCAGGAGCCTCCACGACCAATGAGGAGTAGTAAGCACAACCTCCTCAGAAACCTCCACCGAGACTTGAGCTGTATGGCCTTCTGGAAGGGTACCAACCATCGGACTCTCCACCTGAGCCCCCTCAGTCCTCTCTGCAAGTTATCGCAGCGTCAGCCACAATGATGGAAAAGCGAAACATTTAAAACGTCAGAGCTGCCTTACCAAGTTGGAGGTCCAGAGGTGTCGAACCCTGCGGGGTAGAATTCTCCCCGGCTTCAGCAGTAACCTCCTCGCCCGGCAGAGTGAGAGCCTCTTCAGCCTCAGTGGTTGCTTCCTCTTCTGGCAGAGTGGAAGGCTCCCCAGTTTCAACAGCTGCCCCCTTTGAGGGTATCTCAGCAGCCGAGACCTCAATCCCCTTGGGCCGGGTCAACTCTATCACCATCTCCTCAATATGCGAAGGTTGTAGCCTCAGCATCTTCGGCCGACCCTGCAACATAAGAGAAGAATGTTAGAACATCCTCTTCGAATATGTAAAGAGAAAAATTAGGACAGAAGATGGAAAGAGTACCTTCAGCAGGGATAATCGCTAGCGGTGATACAGTCGATGGCTCACCCCCGTATATTTCTTCCTCCGAGATATGGGAGAATTTTCCGGATCAGGAAAAGTGGGTTCATCACCATAATCAACATCGTCTTCAAACTCGCTTTCCCCTGAGAGTGAGGAAGACGATAGCGCCTCACGCGAGACTCCTGCAGCCGGAGCCTTGCCACCAACTACCCCTGTGGTAGGGCTGGGGTCAGCCATCCGAGGACTGGAAACGAAGACAGACGGAGACCCGGGCTGTTGAGCTGAGGAAGACTCGGGCTGAGCCGACACCCCCGGAATATTGACATCTCCTCCGCTCATTATATCAACCTCTAGCTGCTCTCATCCTCGTCAGTGGCGGCGGATCGATCAACGAGCTCCCCTTCCTCCGCAGACCCGTGGCCTCTGCTAAGCGACCTAGGGGGACGGACTAAAGGAATATCCTCTTCAGCTATGTCTTCCTCCCTCAGTGCCTCAACGACAGCAGGGAGCTCTTCAGATCGAGAGACTTCGGTTGCCAAGTCTCTTCGAACCTTCTTCGGAGTGGGTTCAGCAGTGGGAGTAGAGCCTTGACGATGCTTGCTCACCGCCTGTCGAGACTTAGTTGCTTGCGACTCTGCCCTAGACACTTGTGGCTCCGCCCTTGGTGGTCGCGGCTCCATGGCTCGTGGCTCCCTTCTCATTCTTCGCCCGACCTCCTTTTGAGCCATTCTTCGCCCGACCTCCTTTTGAGCCTTCAGGTACTGTTCTACGAGTTTCGTCGGCTTACTAGAATCCGTCCTTGCCTCGAGACTTGCATTGATGCTCTCGATGCATGAAGACGCCGGAAAATAGTCTGGTGTTTGGATGGCCTGGGAGTACCAAGTGCAGAAGCTGAAGCTCGTACGGCACTTGGGCCCTTCGAGAGGTAGACGAAAAGTTACTCCCGTCCCTCCAGCCACACTATAGTACCAGGCCCGAGCACCCTCGAACAGGTTCCCTTCGAAGGCGAGTCGAGCATTGGGGTTCCCGACATAGAGCTGATCATAGCCGAACTGTCGAGCGAAGCGATTCGGCATGTACGGCTCAATGGTACATGACGTCCCTTGTCGGAAAAGCACATATCCGGGCCGGATGTTGAGCAACCACCAGAAGGCTCCCGCGGATAACCTCGTGAAGTCATCTGGGCCAACAGAATCAACAAGTAGATCCCCGGGAGATGCACCAGGGATCTGGGGGAGGCAGCGATTGAGCTGATAGTTCGCAGGGTCGGAAAGGCACTTCCGGACGTAATATATATAAGGTTCACGCCATTTCGAACCCTCCAATCGCTGTACAAAAGGGACAGAACTCTCCCTCCAACGCATCGCCGTCATCAAGGAAGGGCAATGCATCACGTACCAAGCCATGAGGTACGTGTAAGGCAGCTCGACATGAGGGTTGGGACGCTTCACCATCGGACTCCCCTCTGAGTCAACATACGGCTTTCCCTCGGAGTCTGCAGTTTTCGGTGGCTCGCAGAAACTCTTAGTGAGCGCCCGCAGCCCGCTCTGAATACCAGCCGCCACGTCCGGGAGAAGGGCTATGGGGTTGCCATGAGCCAGGAGCACCGCCGGGTACACCACGTCAGCAACAATGACTTCATGCGGCAGCGTGGGCACCACACAGCGCTTCAGCCACAGCATCAGAAAGCCCGCCAACAACGCCTGATCGGAGATAGGGGTCCGGGCTTGATGGTGAAAGCTCTCAAAAACCAAGTCAGGGTCGAAACCATCCTCATTCGACTCCGTGGTGTAGAAACTGTCAGGAGCCTGGTCGATCCTGTCTTCAATCTCCCTGTCGGAGCTGGGAGCCAATCGGGTTATCAGATGGTCTTTGGTGTTGACGTTGTTGAACAAGTAACTGGCCCAAGACAGTTGCTTGACTCCCTGCGACCGCCATCTGGTTATCTGGCCGCAAATGTGGAAGTGACATAGCACTTCCCAGTAGGTCTCATATATGAGGGGAAACTCCTCCTTCAAATGGTGAAGCTCCACCGTGGTCGGGACATATTCCTCATAGGGAATGTCCCCTGTCGACAGCCCTGAGACCTCATGCAGCTCGTGCAGAGCAAGGCCCATCTCCCCGACCGGAGTGAAGAACGTTCCCGTCAAAGAATTATAACGCTCTAGAATCCCGAAGAAGTTCTGAGAGCTTTGAGGGATCCCCCACTGCACGGCTCTGACCGCTGGGTACAATCCCACACGCTTTAGCAGATTCCCGAGCTCGGTGAGGACAAAGCCGACCATCCTGCCCCACCAATAGTTCTCCGTGGAACGGACCCACCCCGGTGCACGGAACCCAACGGGATAATCACCCTCCGCTTCCATGAATGCGTTGAGGAAGGTAGTACCAAGTTGTGGTATCTCCCCAGCCGGAACATCAGACTTGCGCGACCCAGGGAAAAGGCCGATAACCGACCTGTCATGGCTGTCATGACGGTACACTTTGTGGGAGCCCAAATCACCGAGAGTAATCTCAGGGACATATCGAGAGAGGTCCCATTCTATCTTCCGAGGGACGGACATGTGCTGGAAGTAGGACAGCGGGAACATCCTCTCCATGTTCGGAAGAAAGAATCTTCCACCCCTTATTTGACGGAGCCATTTGTAAGTCCCGTCATATACGCGATAGCCGCCATCGTGGATACGATCTCCGAAGAAGAAGGCAGGCTTCTCCAGTTTGATGCCAGCATCCGTTGCAAATGCTGCATCAGTCATGAGCACCCGAAGAGTCCTCATGTCAACATTTGAGAGCCTCTCCCCACGAGCCTGCGACTTGTCAGCTGTCACAGGAACAGTCCTTTGTAACACAAAGGTCAAGTCCCGGTCAGCACCCCCTACATGTCCAAAGTGGCGCTTCTTGGCGAGTGAAGTAGCAAGGCGTGGCGCTGCAAAAAGAAAAGGACACTTAGTTAGATACTCTATCAAAAGCAAGGAAAAAATGCTAAGTGTTCATAATCCGAACGCAGAAGAGACACTGGACGCAGGAATTATCAAATCCGCGTCCAGACCTGCGCATCCACGCAGAAGAGACACTGGACGCAGGAATTTTCAAATCCGCGTCCAGACCTGCGCATCCACGCAGAAGAGGCACTGGACGCAGGAATTATCAAATCCGCGTCCAGACCTACGGGATCGGCGTCTCCATAACATTCTCCTTGATGTCACTTCTGAGGTGCGAAAAGAAGAGAGTTATCCACCTTAACCCTTCCACCACCATGATCGCCAGAAGTTAAGGAGGGTAACTCCCTTCCTTTCACATCCCCAGATGTCAAAGTGCTTGGACTCGGGTGCCAGACGAAACAGAACGCAAGGATCAAATCCGCGTTCTGTAAACTAAGTCCGCGTCTGAACCCTTCACAATTAGAAAATATTCTAAGTGAAGAATCTGAAGCGCAGGACCCAATGGCGCGAGGGTCCAAACCCGCGTCATGGTTATCAACCTAAAGACTGCGTCTGGGAATCAAACACGATCTAAATTCGTGTGTTAAGGATTCTTAAAGGTTCTTAGAACTTCCTTTAATGGCGGCCTAAAAGGCATTTACCTTGGAGACCTGGGAGAACAACATCCTGCGCAGAGGAGGAGCTGCCCCTCCGGGCATCGGCGACGGTCGCCTTTGAAGAAGAAGCAATCGGCTTGGTCTTGGGAGCCATGGCTAATTCGATCCAAGGTTCAAGAAGATGAACTGAAGAGGAAGTTCTCTTTCTTAATCTTATCAACGAGTGCGTTCGGAGAAGAAGAGGAATCCTCCCAACTGTGACCTTTTATAGGCACAAGGATTCGCAAAGATACGCGGCGTATGGCTCGATGAATTCCGCGGCGAATCTCTGTTCGACGCGTGGAACAAAATCACTTTAACGCACAGAGAAGATCATGCGCCACAACTCTACGCGAACCGTCGCTCGACACGTGGCACGGATCATTTAATGCGCCAGGAAATCCGCGCGCCAAAAGGCGAAATCCCTTCGGTTCCCCAGGCCAACTGGCAGAGCAATCATGACGTGGCACGCACCCGACGGCCATGTCTCTTCGATGGTTATGCCCCGTCAGCATCGCCATAAATGCGCCCAGACAATCGCATCTATATTCAAAAGATGCGTCTCTCCGGAGTTCGCGTCTTCAGCTGAACATCGCGTCTGCCTTATGAAGATCAGTCGCGTCTCCATTGCCAAAGGGCGCACGTTACAGAAATCGCCCCCTTTACAGCAGTACCATCTCTGCTTTCTGAAAAAGAACCTGCGTTTGGCCTCCTGCCTCTGCAAAATCAGTTCAACAGTACACTGACGCACACAGACGACCAACCACTCCTGGCTTAAAGCGCGCCAGTGACAGACTAAAAGCAATCGGGGAGGGTTAGACTGTGCATCTAGACACTTAACATGATCAACTCTGGGGGCTTCAAAGAGTTCAACAGTACACTCACGAAGACCAACTCCAGATAAGATTAAACCCAGAGCATCAACAGTCTAGTCATGAAGGCGAACTCAGCTAGAGTCCAAAGTATTTCGAAATCCGTCCCAGTTAACTGCGGAATGTCGAAAACTTTGGAGGGGGTTCTGTAGGCTGTCTAAAAATCACAAAGACAAGCCACCAAAACGCAGAGATTCAAGATCAAGGCGCGTTGGCTCAACGCCCGCGTCTCAGCATCAAGGCGCGTTGGCTCAACGCCCGCGTCTCAGCATCAAGGCGCGTCGGCCCGAAGCCCGCGTCTCAGCATCAAGGCGCGTCGGCCCGAAGCCCGCGTCTCCGCATCAAGGCGCGTCGGCCCGAAGCCCGCGTCTCAGCAACAAGGCGCGTTGGCTCGACACCCGCGTCTCGGTTGCAACTACCCGGATTGCGGGGCCAATCACCGCGCATGTAGCGGGTAGTGGCCCCTCATTGTGGAGCATTTTCAGGGGGCACGATCACCCCCTAAAAACCATATAAATAGTCCCGTCACTATTGAAGACGAGGACGACAATTATCGGGCAAGGGAGGATTTTGGAGAAGAAAAAAGGAGATCATCAACAGAGAGAGAGAAAAGACTCTTCAGCGAGCTTACTGAGTACTAGCCGCTCTTCGCCTACCTCCTCTTCTAGAGTTTTGGTAGACGGAGCTGAGTTACTCCCTCTACCTGCCAAGGAGAAGATCCCTCGACGGTCCAGAACGGTCATCTGGTCAACGGAGAACAAGATTCACTCTCCACCGCCACACGAAGAACCCAGCACTAAACAAAGGGGGAATTCAAGATTCAATATTCTCCCTCCCTTGTAACCGGAAGATTAGCCTGTTGTAATTTTTCATCTGATTCAAGGAAAGTTACTCCAGCCCCCCCTTTTTCGCGTCAAACACCGAGCTACCAACGCTTATCGATAAGAAGAGGAGATCTAGGAGAGATAAGTCCGATGTATGTTGCTTCATGGTCCAAGGGAATGACTCCCTTGAGGTACAATCAGAAACTCAACTAGATGCTAGCACTAGTTCCTATTGCAATGAGTGTTTAGAGGCACAAGCCATGAATGATGAACTTGCTAAAATGTGAAAATTTGATTTTTAAATACAAACTTTTGAAAAAAGATAATCTTGTTTTAAAAGAAGAAAATAAAAATTTATCTTCTAAACTTGAAATTGCTTTACAAGAGAAGGTTGAGTTTTCAAATGAGTGTGACTCCTTGAAAACCCAACTTGAACTTGTTTTAAATGAAAACAAGATTTTGAAAAATAAAAATGATTGCAAAGAAGTTTTGAAGAAAAATGAGTCTTTAACTTCAAAACTTGATTTTGTTGTAAAAGAGAATGATTCCTTAAAAATAAAAATTACTTCTATTTCAAAGGAATTGGAAATTGTTTTAGAGAAAAATGTTTCTTTAAAAAATGATATAGACTCTCATGTTTGTCATACTAGTGTAGCTTCACATTCTAACTCACCTATTGCATGCACCTCTTCTTTCATAATTGAAAATGATATATCTATGCTTAAGAAGAGTGTTGATTGTTTGGGCTCCACTTGAGCCAATGTGCTTTGAACCATACACGTTTGGAATCTATATTTCGAAAGAAACAAGTTCCTTCTATGTATGCACACAAACCACGGCATACACATGCTTCGCACGTTCATGTACACAACACGATGTATGCTCATGTGTACACTTGTACACATTGTGGACGTAAGGGCCACCTTGCTAAATTTTGCTATGATAAGATACATAATGTAAATTTAGCAACTAAGTTTATTTGGGTTAGAAAAGGAACTAACCCCCATGGACCCAAAAGAGTTTGGGTACCAAAGACCACCCCTATTGTATTTGATGTAGGTGTGGGCTCTCGCATGACGTGAGAGCGTTGGTGCCTTGAGGTGGATGCGTTCCGAGCTAAAAGAGGACTATTTGGATGCATCACTTTCAAGGGGAGTTTGGTGGGAGGACCACCTTGTTTTGGAGACATGGAGAGTTGCCCTCATCGTTTTGGTAACGATCTCTTACTCCTTATTTATTTTTGCATGCTTTTAGATCATTCATTTATAGCATGTCTTGTTTAATGTTTATTATGTCATATGCCATGTTTAGTAAATTAGTGATATACATGATTAGTATTTGAGACACCCATGTTTAATATGGACCCATATTTTATGTTCTCTCTATATTTTAGCTATCATGTAAATCATAGATCTAATGCACATGCATTTGTCATAATGATCATATGAGTTTTTGTTTTGATTTCTATGCTTCATGATTTGACTACATGTTTAGATGTTAGTTTTCATTAAAACTAGGATATATACTTGTACATGTAGTGAGCCACAAATAGACCATTATATGTTTGTGCTTAAACGCTCATTTGTACTCATTAGATGTACTAGTATAATCTAGTTTTGATGATTCATACATTTGACTTGTATTCCCATTTTGAACATGTTTTTCATGTTTGTGTTTTAACTTCATGTATATGTCCATCTTGTCTAAACTATTAGCTATACATATGCATCCTTGAGCCACTTGCCTTCATGCATATACTTTTGTGGACTCGTTATGTTTAGATATGTATGTATACTTTAGTTTGTACATGACATACTTATACCTTGAAAGATTCTAGTTTTGATAATTTTCTTGTGTTTCATATTTTGGAAATTATTATTGAGCTTGATTGCATAGTTTCATGATGATGTGTTTCACATAACAATCTTGTACACTCACTTTACTTATTGTTTTCTCATGATTGTGTTTTCATGAGTATGATATGGGCTTTATGGATTTTGAGTGTTGATGATCATGTGATTTACATGTTTTTTCATGAAATATAATTTTGTTTTATTCCTTACTTGAAGGATTTCGTGCTAGTTTACAAATTTTTCATATAACTAGTTCGTATTCTTCATTATGATAAAGTTTTCAAACATACTATATTTTCAAACCTATTTTTGAAAACCCCTACCCATTTAAGGGCGGTTGGTTGGGCGACCATGCCTTGTATGCTTATTATTGAAAATCTATTTAAACATGTGCATGAAATGGGTGGTAGGTAATATGAGTTATACACTTGATCATATTATGTTTTCAATTGGTATCATTGGATCGTTTCAATTGGTATCAATATTGACATTCTTTTTGTATACTCATATATATGTTTTTTATATATGTATGCATACTCTTCATATAGTATCAATTTCGATTGGTATCTACTTTTTCATACATATATAGATGCTTTATTTGTGCTTACTATATATCTATATCTTTGAGCACAAATTTTGGTTATGCTAAGCTTGATTTCTTAAATGACTATCATATTTCAATTGATTAGTTTTCAATTGGTATCCTAATACAAGTTTATGCATCATTTTATTTGGTATTTCATAAAGGGGGAGAAAATTCGTATTTCATCTTTCAATTGGTATTTTGTTTACCTTTGATATTCTACTCCCACACTTTATGATGAAGAATGATTGAAAAATTAATATTGATTTTAATTTGATATCATATGCTCAAAATGAAAAATACTTTCAATTGGTAAATAAAAAATATCTTACAATTGGTAATAAAGTTTTACTTTCAATTGGTATCAGATATGTTTTCATTTTGGTATCAAAATTCTGATTGGTTTCTTAAGTTTTGTTTTCAATGCCTCATTTACTTTCAATTGGCATTTATCAAATTTTTTTTATTGGTTTACCTATGTGTTTACTTACAATTGGTATTATGATGCACTACATTGATATATTTTTTAATTGGTATCATATTTGTTTTGATTTCACCCCTTGGAGTATTTTTGTTTCGGACAAAAAGGGAGAACCTTGTTTTTATTGACCCCTTTATTGATGATTGACAAAAAAGGAGAGAAGTATTTGAGTTTATATGCATGTTTTATATGCATGTTTTTATATTGGTATCAAGAGATTTTGTTTTATGTTTTGTTGATATTGGTATCTAGAGCATGAATACTAATATCTAGAAACATAGTTGTTTTTTATTGATATCAAGAGCATTATTTAAAAGAACATGTTTATGAGAAGAAGAAATAATTTATTTTGGTATCAAGAGCTTGTTTTATGCATGATTGATGCATTTCATGTTTAGTATCAAGAACATTATGTAAAGTCACCTAGAGGGGGGTGAATAGGTGATGGCTAATCTAATGGTCACTTAATGCCAAATAATGCGGAATTAAAAACCATTATGACCTAAACTAAACTCTTAAACTAAACACCACGTATAACACAAGAGTGTAGCCGAATTCCCCGTGAAGGGCTCTGGACTAACTCCTCTAGATTCCCCTAGATAAGGGTTGAGGTGCCGCGTTGGCTCTCTTGTTTAAATACAAGTGTTAGCAAACAATCCCAAGCAAGTATATCAATTAAGCACACGAGTATATCATGCATATAAAGATAAACACAATAAAGGAATGCAAGATATAAACAAGAGACAAAGAGAGAGAGAGTGAGTAATCGCAAACACAAGGGATTTGTTTCGAGGTTCGAGCACCCTTGCTCTACATCCCCGCCTTCGACACACGAAGGATTTCCGCTATAATCGATCCCACCGGATCACTCGGTGCCGCAACACCTACAACTCTCGGACTCCCTAGTCCGTACACACCGCAAGCCCCACAAGCTCGCCGAGGCCGCACCTCAAACAACAAGTTCGCACCCGAACTCGAAACAACGCGGACACACACGTCCGCCTCCTCAAAGTACAAAGATAAGTCTTTAGTGATCACAACACTTTGATCACCTTAAAACAATCTCACTACAACACTCCTATAAGATGAATATGTCTATGGATTGCTCAAGTGTTTGTGAGAAAAATAAGGATGAGAGTGATGGAGGAAAACTCAAAGAAAATCACTTTTTAATCACTCTTGATAAACTCTCATTTTGATTGGAAATATTTGCTCTAAAACAAGTGGAGAAAACCTCTTAAAAGAGTTGGGAAAACTGGTGAAAAATCCACTTGAAAATCTTAATCAAAACAACCCCCAAATGCCCCATTTTATAGAGTCTGAAAAACTAGCCGTTGGGGTCTGTCAAGCCTGTCGGTCGACCGCCCGGTCGACCGACCAACGGTCATATTTTAGACCGTTGTGCCATTGGTCGACTGGTCGGTCGACCGAGGCCAGATACAGAGAGCAAGTCTCTCTGTCCGGTCGACCGCTCGGTCGACCGGGGCCTTTCCAGAGAGCAGAGCTCTCTGGATGGTCGACCGGGTCGGTCGACCGGCACCTGCCAGAACTGGCGTGCACGTCTGTGCACGTCGGTCGACCGTGATGGTCGGCCGACTTCAAGCTGCGGTCGACCGTCCCGGTCGACCGGCTGAAGCCTGGAAACATTGTTTAAGGGATTAAAAAACTTGGTCTTTTTGGCTGAAATAAAATCCCATAAAATCATAAAAAATCTACAAAAATAAGTTCAATATAATATTTTGATTAATCAAACATGCTTGCACAAAATCAAGACATGTTACAAACAATTTGAACTATTTTTGTAACTTGGAAATATTGGTTCAAATGAAAACAGTATTTTTCTAAAACTTGATTTTTCTAAAACTTGTTTTCCAAAACTTCAGCAAATACAAAAACAAGATATTTAAACTACTTTTAAAGCATAGAGTGTATGGATATGATCCACTACACAAACATGATGAAATATCTATATTTTTGATATTAAGCTTTAAACATGATTTTGGATAGAACATATAAACTTGAATACCAAAAATCAAAACACTTGAAGTCTTCACTTGAATACATATTTGGTTTTTGGTTAAAATTCTTTTCTAAAACAAACTAAATCAAGAGTGTGTGTGTATATGAACTTGAGCAATCCACCAACTACTCTATCCTTTACATTTTATCTAAAAACAAATCTTATAAAAACAAACCTAGACACAAGTCTTTATCTTCTTGAAGTCTTCACTTGAAGCCTTCTTGACTTGGTCCAAACATCGTGCTAACTCCAAAACTTGACTTTAAATTCTTTGTTGAAGCTATGCACCTACTAAGATTTTGATCATAAATCTGTCACTAATTAAACACAAGATCATTAGTACTATAACTACATGAGTTAATCATCATCAAAACTAGAGTGATGGGCCTTCGGGCCAACACATTATTTTTATTTTGTATCAAAAGCATGTTCATTTCATTGTTTTATGCATGTCTATGCATATTCATATTTAATATTCATTGCACATATTTATTGTTTATTGCTATGCATGAGTTAAGGGGGAGCTTCTTTGAAGCTTAACTTTAATCCATGCATATATAACTCCATGAGTTTTGTCATCATCAAAAAGGGGGAGATTGTTGGCCCAGAAGCCTTCCACTCTAGTTTTGATGATGATTAACTCATGTAGTTATGTTTACTAATAATCTTATGATATTGAGTTTCAGATATTTAATCAAGATGTTAGTAGCCTCAACAAAGGAGTTTTTGAAGCTTTCACATGGTGATTCAAGAGCCCGAGCATAAATGTTCATACCTAGCACTCGTTGGAGTCAAGCTCGATGGATCATGGTTTAGATCGAGTCGACTTGGAGACGACGCTCTACAAGAAGACCTCGGTACATAGTTTAGTTTATGTTTAGATCCATTTGTAAAGACTAGATAGTGTGGTATGCTCAAGTTCACAACACACACACGCTTCATGTTTTGGAATTTCGTTTTCAGTTTTTTGGTTTAAACCGATCTTGGTTTTCATGAATAGATTGAATCAATACAAGTTTACATAGTTTAATGTATATTAGATATGTTCTATATACATGTATGCTTCAATTACTTATACAAACTTAGTTTGATAGTCTATTTCATGAGTTTGGAGTTTTGGTATTTAAACAAAACGTATTTTCGGATTTAATGTCAAAACAATGATATATATATCTTTCATGTATATTGGATTATATCCATATACAACATGCTTCAAGTTATTTAAATATCATGTTTTTGTATTTGGATGAGTTTTGGACAAAACGTATTTTCATTTCAAAAATCCAAGTTTTAGAAAATACGGTTTTTAGTTTTCGACAAAATTTCTAAGTCACAAAAATGGTTCAAATTGTTTGAAATATGTGTTGAATTTTTCACACATGTTTGTATATCAAAGTATTATACTGAAACTATTTTTGTGGATTTTTAGAAATTTTATGAGATTTATTTGATAAATAAAAACCAAGTTTTAAAGTCCTAAATTCAGAACTGCCAGGCTCTGGCGGTCGACCAACCGGTCGACCGGACCAGGAGCCGGTCGACCGGAACGGTCGACCGAATGTGCACAAGAACGTGCACAAGGCCGTATCAGTTGGCCGGTTGACCGAGCGGTCGATCGACTGAAGGCAACCCACTCTCGGGTTGCCCGGTCAACCGGGCGGTCGACCGGCCAGAGAGCGTTGCTCTCTGGTTCAGGGCCCGGTCGACCGGGCGGCCGACCGGAAGGCTCAACGGTCACTTTTTTGACCGTTGGCCGGTCGACTGGAAGGCCAATTCTGGCCTAGTCAGCAGCCAACGGGCAAATTTGTTTAGGGGCCTATTTATACCCCATCTCTTGGCTATTTTGTGTAGGATTTTCAAGGAGAAAATTTTCATACTCTTCAAGTGTTTTCCAGCAAAAAGTTTTGGTTCAAAATTCTTAATCTCTATTTGTTTTTAAAGTGTTTTTATTTCAAAGAAAATAGTCTTTTGGGAATTGGTTTTTCGTCTAAAAATTCTATACCTATTTGGAGATTTCCCAAGTGATTTTCTTTGTTCAAAACACTTTGTTTTTCCACACTTGAGCTTATCATTCTATCCTCTCTATAGGATCTTTGTTTTTATGGAAAAGAATTGGTTTGTGGTCTTTTGATCACTAAGTTGTAAACCCTCCTACTTTGTGTTATCCCTCTTGTGTAGAGGTTGATTTTGGAGTGGTGGCTTTGTGCCCTATCCCTCTAGTGAGAGGCTGATTGGTTGTTGGCTTTGTGTCCATCCCTCATTTGTGAGGTTAATTGAGTTTTTGTGGTGGCTTTGTGCCTAACTTCTAAGTGTAGAGGTTGTGTTTGTAAAGAGAGGAGTTGTGTACTCCCGGTTATTGTATTGCCCCAAATTCTCAGTGGAGGTTCCCTGTGTGGGAGTTTTGTATGGATAAGTTAGTGGATTGGAAATCTTTCTGTGTGAAGGCGGGGACGTAGAGCCGGGTGCTCGAACCTCGAAACATATCCGTGTGTTAGCGATTGATCCATTGACTCTCTAACTCTCTCTTTAATTTGTGCCTTGCATCATTTTATATTGCTCATTCATTATATGCTTGGCTTGTTTGTATGTGCCTCACTTGTGCTTAACCACGAGAGCTTCATATATCGCCTCAACTCTTATTCAGAGGAATCAAGAGGAGTTAGTCCAGAGCCTTTCATCGGGAATTCGGCTACACTCGTTGGTTGCACGAAGTGTTGTTGCAATTAAGTTTTTAATTTTCGCATTTTGTCCATTAGATTAGCCGTACACCTATTCACCCCCCTCTAGGTGTACTTTCAATTTTTTCAGACACACATGAATTTCATTATACCTCTTATGTTTGATATTCTTAACTTTCAAACTTCGAAAGTTAAGAGATCCATGTATCTCAAAGCCCTTGGTATTCATGCTTATCTTGTCACAACCAAAGATTCATATTTGTTAATGTCAAAATCTTGAGGCTAATGCAAAAGTCATCTATGCTTTAAAGTCAACCCTAAATGATGAGTATTTATTTAGCGTTTCTAACTTTGATTCGGCTTTTGTAGTATGGAACACTCTCATCTCTATTGGGGAATAAATGCAAATTGATAAGGAGAGTGACTCAAATCAAGGAAGTGATGCTTCCATCATGTGCTATATGATCCAAGAGGATGACCCCCTTGAGGTAAATTCTGAATCCGAGCTTGATGAAGATGATAATATATCTTATGATGAGCTTGCATTACTTTGTCATAAACTTCTTAAAAAATATGATTTATTGAAAAA